>ML107887.1:14083-47862 GCA_003697995.1 Taxidea taxus jeffersonii | reverse complement strand
AGACAACAGTAACTGTGATATCTATACAAGCTAATAAATTAAGTGTAGTATTTATTGCAGGGTAGTGCTTACACAGTAGTAGGAATCAATGAATTTCCCACAGCCTCACGGATATATATAAATGTGCCTCAAAAATAAAGATGAATTGGAATGTCTTAATACAGAGTATAAAATTATTCACATAAACTTCAGAAACAAACTTTGACATTTTAGCATTTAGCAGTGCATACATAGGTTGTAAAAAAAAACAGGAATATTAAATAAAAATTAAGTGGTTAATTCTATAGTGGGAAGGAGGGGAATAAAACTCAAGAGTCCAGGGACGCCTGGGTGGCTCAGTTGGTTAAGCAGCTGCCTTCGGCTCAGGTCATGATCCCAGCGTCCTGGGATCGAGTCCCACATCGGGCTCCTTGCTCGGCAGGGAGCCTGCTTCTCCCTCTGCCTCTGCCTGCCACTCTGTCTGCCTGTGCTCACTCTCTCTCTCTAACAAATAAAAAATCTTTAAAAAAAAAAAAAAACTCAAGAGTCCATTAAAAATGATTGATAACATAGTCCTAAGCTGGATGGCATGCACACATTCCTGTTCCCTTTGATGTGTGTGGAATTTTCCTCACAGAAAATGGGTGAAACTAAGAAAATTGTGGTTCTTGTTTTAAAGGTGTAAATTATAAAAATGAAATCTGTAACTCCTATAATGAAAGAAGATGAAAGTGCTGATACTCCTCTTGGCACATAGTAGGAAATCAGGAGAGTTAAAAACTGATCAAGCAAAAAGGATTAAGTATGAGTATTTAAATTAAAAAAATCAGAAGAACTAAAGTAATAGTTGGGTATTGAGAAGAGGATGGGAGAAAATATGAAGTCAAGTCTTTTATCTATTTTTTTTGGCAAAGCTGGTAACCTAGTGTAGTGACTCAACTTGATAAATGAAGAAGGAGTGGCCTGTGCACAGAATCGAGAGTTAGAGAAATGGCGCCCAGAAGAACTGGAGAGAGAACCAGCTGCTTCTGCCCCACAGCCTCCTCCTTTCTCCTGTAACGTGAACCATGTGAATACACTTCTATGTTCGTAAAAACTAAAATTAAGAGTTGGCTTATCAAGAAAGAAAAAAAGGCTCCACTTACATTTGGCACAACAGACTATCCTCCATCGATGGGATGGTAGACCAGTTGTGGGAAAGATCATCATACAGTGAAGCTTCTCCTCATCTGCTATCTTTAGCTCCAGGGTTTTATTTCATGAATTCTCTTCAGTACATTTTGTGCTGTTGATGATCTCTAGGATATTTTTTAGATCTGATACTTTTTTAAAGAACTGGTTGCTTCTTCAATGGAAGGTCTAGAGCCTCACTGTTGGCTCCCTAGAGCCAAGTCTCCAGCTGTACAATGAGAATTGGGAAGACGGTTGTCACAGACATCTGTTACCTGAGCAAATTTTGCTAAAGTAGGCATGGGGGCATGATTGCTGACATGGTTGTGTTGCTGACTAGTCTCCTCTCACTTTTTGGGTAGCCGTGAGTTTCCTCATCAGAACCCTACAGTTTACCAATAATTACACTGCCAGCTTCTTTTAATTTTCATTTATTTTATTTTTTTAAAGATTTTATTTATTTATTTGACAGAGAGAGAGAGATTACAAGTAGGCAGAGAGGCAGGTAGAGAGAGAGAAGTAGGGAAGCAGGTTCCCCGCTGAGCAGAGAGCCTGATGTGGGGCTCAATCCCAGGACCCTGAGACCATGACCTGAGCCGAAGGCAGCGGCTTAACCCTCTGAGCCACTCAGGCGCCCTTAATTTTCATTTTAAAATAGAGGTTGCAAGTATGGACCTAGCCAGAGGTTCACAGAACTGTGTGGCTTCTCTCTCTATGGCCGTTCACTGAGCGTGAAGGGTGTTGAGGTATGTGTGTGTGTGTTTGTTTTCTCCTTAGGCAAATCAAGAGCTTGAGGCATTGGAAGAAGAAATGTTACAGATGCAAGAATCGACCCACCTTTTTGAAGTGGCTCTTCCTGAGTACAAACAGATGAAGCAGTGTCGCAAAGAAATAAAATTGCTCAAGGGCCTCTGGGATGTCATTACTTACGTTACAGTAAGACACTGCCTTTTTTTTTTAATAGTTCTTTTTATAAATAGGCAATTTTTAGTATCTATCTCAGTCCATGGGGGCTTTATACTGTGAAATCTGTGGGCATTATAGTCCCCTCCCCCCCGAATTAGAATTTGTCTATCCCTATGAAAAGATTCTTCTCCAAATTATCATTTGTTTTCTTTTTGGATCTGAATGAAACTGTATAAAGAGTTGACTGCTTCAGATTCTTTTCAGGGATTATGTAGGGTATAAATGAAAATAACACATAAGTGTATACTACATGTATATGGTGACCTGTGCGTGCAAATTCATGTATACAGTCCTACCTGTATACACTCCTACATGTATGTGCGTATGGAACAGACCTGACTGAAGTTAATTTTCATGTTGTTAATTAAGTCCCAAACTTAAGTGTAAGAGTGAGTTCTAGGGAACCAGGTATATTGCAACACGTATTATACATAATTTGCTTTAAAGCTAGTTGAAAGCCATGTAGAAACGTGTTCAGGGACATAGAATATGGTCAAGAAGTTAATGAGCATTTTGTCAATAATGCATGAACACTGTCTTATGGAAGCTGATTTCATGTTACATGAAGAATTTTAAAACCTGGCATTTAATGATAATATACTTATCAAATCAGAGTACTCAGGATTAAATGGTAATGATAGTAGGTAGATGGAATTTGTCACTGCTGCTGGAAATTAATATATCATAATGTTTTCACCTTAAGTTTGACATGTCCTGACAACTTTCTTGTTTTGCTGATAGGGAAGTTTTGACAAGTGCAGTTAATATTTAAATAATTGACTTTTCACTGGATGATGGAATCGCTGTGTATCATCAGTTTATATATTTTGCTGTGGAGACTTGCTTTCACCAAATGTTGTTGACACTTTTATCTGCTTG
This sequence comes from Taxidea taxus jeffersonii, assembly GCA_003697995.1. Lineage (NCBI taxonomy): Eukaryota > Metazoa > Chordata > Mammalia > Carnivora > Mustelidae > Taxidea > Taxidea taxus. The sequence continues at coordinate 44,868 of ML107887.1, read as the reverse complement.
TGCGTTTTCAGAGAAGCATTGATAATTGGACTAAAACCCAGTGGAGACAGATTAATGTGGAACAGTTGGATGTAGAACTCAGAAGGTTTGCCAAGGCAAGTTCCGTAACTGTCGATTACAACCATTTCTCTTTCTCAGCCCCACCTCCTTCCATCCTGCCTAACTGAGGATCTGGTATGTTGGGCTGCGTGTCCTTATTTACTTTAAACAGGATGATAGGAGACAGTACTTTTTTTTTTTTTTTTTAAACCGTGAGCCAGTTGCATTTCTAATCAAGCCTGCCTTTTTGTGAATGAGTGGATGAAAGCATATTAGGGCAAATGGATTCATGAGTAGCAGCTATAATCTTGAACTTCCTCTGGCTATCTAGAATGGTGGATGTTAAGATTTAAAGTACTGGGGCTAAGAGGTTAGGCTTATGGAAACTTTTGAGTTCTTTCCTTGGCAAACATTATTTGTATTCAAATACAGCTTTCGATTCTGGGATTTGGGGCAATAATTGAAGCATGCCACTTGGGAATATATATGGAATACTGTGATCTTTGTTCTTGTTGACTATTCTCCTATCCCAAAGGGACTCAACATATACAGAACAGAGCTGATTTGAATATAGTGCTTTGATGCCTAGTCATATGCCCTCTAAAGAGGGTAGAACCTCTTCGGATAAAGCCAAAATGCACAGAAGTGAAAGGCAGCTAAAAACTGGCAGGGCCCTTTGCTTTTTTCTCAGAACATGTTTGCCTCAACTTAATGAAGTTTCCTCATGGGACACCGGTGAGAGCTTGTGAGTAAGAAACCAGCGTCTCCAAGTGGCTTGTACACAGAGCACTTGTGATAGTCAGATGAGTGGATCCTTATCTATTTCTCTGGCTTTAGCCCTTAACCAAGGGGCTTAAATTCTTCTACTCTTTCATAATTTAGGGAAAGGTAGATTTATTCTTTCCTGGAACACAAATTATGAAAGGTACTAATATATTTGTGGATCTTTTTTTTTTTTTTTTTTTTTTTTGACTTTAGGAAATCTGGTCATTAGACAAGGAAGTCCGTGTATGGGATGCTTATGCTGGCCTGGAAAGCACAGTGAAGGAAATGGCGGCCTCCCTGAGAGCGGTCATGGAGTTACAGAGCCCTGCACTCAGAGAGAGGCATTGGCACCAGCTGATGAAGGCCACTGGGGTCAGTTTTCTGGGTCTTGTTAATTAAATATTTTTATGACTGTGCAGTGTTATTCCTTGGTTTACATTATTCATCTGGCATGCAGTGGGATTCGTGAAAAGACTTCAAGTCAAACGGGGGAGGTCAAGCTCCTCAAGATAGAACCAACAGACTGATCATGCAAAGATCCTCCTTCATCCCCCGCTGTGGACTAAATGTCATCCCCAACCCATCCCAGCCCACTCCCCACCCCAGTTCATACACTGAAGCCCAAGTCTCTAATGTGATGGCATTTGGAGGTGGGGCTTTGGGGAGATTATTAGCTCAGGAGAGTAGAGCTCTCATGAATGGGATTAGTGCTGTTAGAACCAGATGGAAAGACTGGAAATTTCTACCCTCAGCCATGTGAGGCGGCAGCAAGAACACAGATATTGATAAACCAAGAGAACCTTCCCCAGGAACCCGTGTACGCTGGCACCCTGGTGCTGGACTTCCAGCCTCTACAACAATGAGCAAGTAAATAAATGTTCATTGTTTAAACCACCCCGTGGATGGCATTCTTTTATAGCAGCCTGAGCCAAGACACCCTCCTTTGGTCTTTTACAGACTCTGTAACCTCAAAAAGACTCTTAACCTCTCCCTACTTTGCGTTTTGTTTTTTATTACTACAATGAGAGGATGCTGTGTGCCCTCATACATCAGAGGAATCTCGTAAGCATCAAGTGAGATGATGTGAAAGCCTCGTATAGAGCACAGCATGGCCACAAAGAACAGTAGTCGTAGGCTGGGGAGAGCCAGAGGGGCTGCACCGACCAAGAAGCAGGGACTGGGTATTAGCAGCTGTAGGACAGGAAAGGGCTTTCCTGTAACCACCAAGGCAGAGTCGGCTCCTCAGGGGTGAGGGTTGTGGTTGGATTTGAGCACTTAGGAAGAGTAGAGAGCTTTTTAGCAAATACTGGGGTTGTGGGGGTGGGGAGGGGCAACATTCAATAAGATGATGAGGAAACAAATGTGAATTATTTTGTCACATGGTAAATATGAATAATGATGCTATGAGTAAGGGTATTTTTTTGCCAAGAAACTCAGATTAAATTAGTGAGAAAACTAAGTTAAATCACGGAAGCAACTGGGAATTATGTCCAGTGAATAGAGTACTTGAGGAAGAAAAGACAAATGAGCTATTCCCTGAATCCTGGGATTTCAACCAAATTAAAATAAATGAACACTGTGATTCTCTTTAAAAATGGGTTTTGTGAGCAAAGAGGTAAGAAATGAGCTGACCAGGGAAGGATATGAGACAAAAGAAAGTGGAGTGTGAACGCGGCCTGAGCCTTGGCCCTAGCTTCTGGTGGGTGATGCCTCAGTAACTCTGAGGTAAATAACAGTGTCCTTAACCGTCCCCACCTTCTAGAACCAGAGGTTGCTCAGCACCTGACTTGAATATATTTAGCTGTGATTCAGCCTTCTGGCCATCAGGCACAAGAACCATTACTACACGTTTAATGTAAATTCTGCCCTTTTCTCTTCCTAATTAGGTCAGATTTTCTATCAACGAAGCCACAACTTTGGCAGATTTGTTAGCATTGCGGCTACACCAAGTGGAAGATGCTGTCCGAAGCATCGTGGACCAAGCAGTGAAGGAACTGGGGACCGAAAAGGTGGTGTCTTGGGGCTGTTCCCGTTACACTGAACTAGTTCTGTGCAGTAGCCCCTGAGACTCGAAAGTCCCTGTGCCACGGGTGTGTGAACACCTGAGGCCCATTTTCTTCTCGTGTGTGTGTGTGTGTGTGTGTGTGTGTGTGTGTGAGAGAGAGAGAGAGAGAGAGAGAGTGAGAGAGTGAGAGTGAGAGTGAGAGTGAGAGAGAGAGAGAGAGAGAGAGAGAGAGACTCTGACGGGGAAACTGAATGCTCCTAAGCCACAGCCAGTGCATAAAACAGGAGGGTGGGCCCAGTCAGTGATGATAGCAGGTACCGGTGCTGGCGGGCGCTGGTGATAGCAGAGAACACGCCCTGTCATTTAGTTTGTTGCAAGCACTGCTCTGAGTGCTTTATGTGATTTCATTTGATTCTGAGGTTGGTAATATTCTTTGCCCTGTCTTACAGATGAGGAGACTGGGGTGCAGTGTGGTAACTGACTCACCCCAGTTCACTTTTACGTCTCCAAGCGCGACCAGGCTCCTGTGGGCTAATGCATACATGATCTCTGTTAACCCTTTAGATGAGTTTTGGAGTCCCTTTCTTTGGCATTCTGTGTCAGTGAAGGATGTAAAACTCAGATCCAGCAGAACTTTGATAATAGAGTGATGCTTGTTTTTGTGAGATGGAATTCAGTCTCTGAACCTCATCACCATGAATTATTTGCAGGAAAATAAGGAGGCCAATAATATTGGATAATGTTTGTTTTTGAGAATTAAAGAAGGGTTTTTTTAAATTTCAGTTGATAGCCTAGATGTTCATCATAAATTAAACTTCTGTGTGCATAACTTAATGCTGTTTATGTCTAGGCTATTGCTGAAATCAGTCAGACCTGGACTTCCATGGAATTCTCTTATGAAATTCACTATCGGACTGGCATTCCATTACTAAAATCCGATGAACAACTTTTTGAGACTCTGGAGCACAACCAAGTAAGATGGGTGTTTTGATTATAGAATTTTTCTTTTAAGTGGCAATTTTAGGCTTTTTCCAAGTTCCAGTACTCAGTATTTATTCATTCATCGGGTATCTACTTGTCCCAGACTCTGGGCATGGTACCATTTGGGATCAAAAGGTATGAACACTTATTCTCAAGGAACTTGGACTTGAGCAGGGAGCCAGATGGTAGGGCTCCAAGGGGTCTAAGAAGTGACAGAGAGGTTTTGTGTTGGGGAGGGTAAAAGATTTAAGGAGAGCCTTGTGAGTTGGGCTGGTAAGTCAGTAAAGAATGACAATCAGAGATGGGTGTTTGGGGCACTGGGGACAGCAGTGGTTGTCAGGGACTGGGGAGTGAGGAAATGTGGAGATGTTGGTCAAAGGGCACGCCTTTCCAGGAATAAGATGAGTAAGTCCTGGGGATCTAAAGTATAATGTGGTCACTACAGTGAATACTACTTTATTGTCTACTGGAAAGTTATCAGGAGAAGAGATCTTATTACCACATCCCCAAAAGTAATTCCATGAGGAATGGAGGTGTTAAGGAACCTATTGTGGTTACCATTTTACTATATATATATATAAAATATATATATATATATCGTATATATATATATTATATATATCCAGTAATATATATATAATATATATATCCAGTATCACATGGTACACTTTAAACTTCATGTAACATGTCATAATAGCTTAATAAAATCGATTCTGGGGGAGAAGAGTCAAATGTACTAAGTAGTTAGAGGTGGAAGAGAATGAAAAGCGTCCTTTCTACTCAGTGACTTTCTGAGATTTCAACGTCAGAGAATGGAGAAAAGTGCTCACCAGACTGCTTGGCATCCATGCTTGGTAGTTGACTGAGAGGGAAGGAAAATGGAAGCCTAGGAAGCTGCGGAGAAGTTGCTTTTATATTTTCAGTACTGGGGAAAAGGTATTTATAACCTTGCAGTGGTTAATAGGCAGGGACCCCAAGGAGAGGATGAGAGAAGGCGAAGGAATAAAATTTAATTCTTAAAGCTGTACCCTGAAGCACAGGGGTTTTTTCTGCCTGTAAAGAGATACATGATCTTCTTATAGAAGACACAGGAAATGCAGGAAATGCAGTTGCTTGTATTTATCTTTTTTTTTAAACATGTCAATATGAGTATTTAGTGCCATCAGTTGATCTCTGTAGCCAATACTGAATGCCTGTTCCAGGTATTGCAAGGTAGATCCTGGGAATCCAGGAGTCAACAGAAGAGTAATGGTCCCTCCCTCATGGTACTTGCAGTCTACCAACTGACCTAGTACTTCAGGTTCTTTGTCTTTCTCTTAGGTTCAGTTGCAGAGTCTACTTCAGAGCAAGTATGTGGAGTATTTTATTGAGCAAGTGTTAAGCTGGCAAAATAAATTAAACATAGCAGACTTGGTCATCTTTACTTGGACAGAAGTCCAGCGAACTTGGTCTCACCTGGAAAGCATCTTTGTTTGTTCAGAAGACATTCGAATCCAGCTCGTGAAGGATGCTAGAAGATTCGATGGAGTAGATGCTGAATTTAAGGTTCATAGAAGATACTGTTTTGTATCCTAGCAGTTTTCCAAACCATCTGAAAATCTTGTGAAGAACCATGATTTGGGGTATTGTATTTATAAAAATACATGGTTGCATTTTAGGAAGGTGGAGCAGGAAGCTCGCTCTTGTGAAAGCTTAGATAGTAAGTGTTCTAGGCTTTGCAGTTGTGTATGGTTTCTGTCACAACTACTCAGTGCTGCTATTGTAGTGTGAAAGAAAATAGACACTATGTAAACAAATAGGTGTGGCTATGTGCCAATAAAACTTTATCAACACTGAAACTTGATTTCTTAGAATTTTCATGTGAGAGAGAATACTAAGCGGCTTTTAACGTTTTTCCACCAATTAAAAATGTAAGAACCATTTTTAGTTGTTGGCCACACAAAAAGCAGCAGCAGGCCCGATACTTCCCTTAAGCCCTGCAGTAAGGTGCGATAACATTAATCTTCATGAAGTAAATACTGCAGAGGGGATGCCAGTAACAATACTATTAGTTACTTGTTTGTTGATTTTATAAGGACCAAAGAAAACACCCAGAGATGCACGTATGATCATGATGAATGATTTAAAATCCTTTCAGCAAAGAATAATGGCTATACTTTTTCATATAGAAATGAGGAATAATTATTTTTTGTTCTTTTTTAAAGAAGAACACCCAGAGGAATACTATTTTAACTTTAAAGGAAGAAAAAATAGACCATTCAGTGTTCATCCCCTTTTCATATGTCAATGTCTTGTTTGTCCTGTTTAAGATTCTGGGTTCTCTCTCTCCTTATTCTTTTTGTTCATTTGGACCCAGAATGGTGGGAATTCCCATCGAATTTATTTTTATAAAAACTGCGTGATTATACTTTTTTTTGGATCTTCATTTAAAAGTTTCAAAGGAAAAGTGACTGGGCATGGTGTTAGAAGTCTCTTTAACCTGACTTTCTTAGAACTTGTTCTTCATTTTTAAATGCCCCAAATGGATGAAAAATTGAGAAAAGTAATTTCTAATACCAATGGTTGCATCTTATACTTTCATACAGGAGTTAATGTTGAAGACAGCTAAAATAAAGAATGTTCTAGAAGCAACATGCAGACCTAATCTCTATGAAAAACTTAAAGATTTACAGTACAGGTAAGAATAAAACTATAAAGTCATCAATTCGTTGTAATTTTATGAGATTGCTTTCAAGTATCTTACAGTATCTAAGATCGTGTTATTATAGATAGACCTGTATTAAGTTACTTTACAGTTTTGCTTAGAGTTGTCTAGTTGCCTTGGACATATTGGATGGTGTGTATATAATGTAAACCAAATACATTTCTCTTGGCTGAAAGGACTACCATAGTAGTAAAACTGGAATATTATCAAGAGAATTGATATGATTGATTACTTTTTATTGAGGTATCCTACTACAAATATTTATTAAGCATCTACTCTATTCCAAGAACTTGGTTTGCACTTAGTGATTTCAAATTGTTTATTTTGTATATAGTTTATACTAGAAATTACTCTCAGAAAGCCTGTTAGTACTTAGGAAATCCGTAAGGGCCATTTGTAATTTCTAACATAGAAGTCTACACAGCTAATGCTGGTTAGGATATTCTGGCTTTTGATTAAAAAGAGGCGGTCAGCACTGAAAGAAGAGGTTTATACAGAATTCTGATCACTTTTTATTGCAAGGTAGAAAAGAGCTCTAGATATAAAATATTACATAAGCAAAATTATTTCATAATCTGTGAGCTCTCTAGATATAAAGTTAGCCATAAGTTTTAAAAGGTATTTCCATAGAAGTTAATTCTTTCTTTCTTTCTTTCTTTCTTTTTTTAAGAAGTTTATTTAGGTTGCGGTTATGCTCAGTGCAGGGCTTGAACTCATGGCCCTGAGATAAAGATTCACATGCTCTTCAGACTGAGCCAGCCAGGAGCCCCAGAAGTTAATTATTTCTTAGTGATCTTGGGAGCTTGGGGGTTCTGCCTCTGGATCATCTCTGCCAAGAACGATAAAGCAGAGGGGCACCTGGGTGGCTCAGTGGGTTAAAGCCTCTGCCTTCGGCTCAGGTCATGATCTCAGGGTCCTGGGATCGAGCCCCTCATCGGGTGCTCTGCTCAGCAGGGAGCCTGCGTCCCCCCTCTCTCTGCCTGCCTCTCTGCCTACTTGTGATCTCTCTGTGTCAAATAAATAAATAAAATCTTAAAAAAAAAAAAGGAAGGATAAAGCAGAAATGATTCTGAGTCCTAGGACGCCTCTGAATACCAGAGAGAGCTGAAGCCATGTGTGTTTTGTAGGCATTCAGTGGGTAAAGGAAGACCTTGAACCAAAGACATCTTAACTAATGCGTTTAGTGTTCAGGAGGAGTGATGCCGAACCTAGTTAACCTTGCTGAGTAAGAATGTCATAAAGAAAAGCGACGAGTGGGGCATCTGGGTGGCTCAGTTGGTTAAACATCTGGCTCTTGATTTCACCTCAGTTTGTGGTGTCAGGGTTGGGAGATCGAGCCCCACATGAGGCTCTGTGCTCTGCTGAGAATCTGCTTGAGATTCTCTCTCTTCCTCTGACCCTCCTCCTATGCTTTCCCACTCGCTCTTTCTCAAAATAAATATTAAAAGAAAAAAAAAAGGGAATGATCTCAACCTAAGTCTAACTTCTGTTTAGCCTCAGCCCATAGTGTGGTGTGTGTGTGCACTTGTTTCCTACTTGACAATACTTGTAGATTTAGTCACAAGCAAGATGTTGATCAAAGAGGAGTGAGGCTACTTGTTAGACAGTGAGCTTATTGTGGTGAGTGGACAGACGAGAGGAGTTGGTTTTAGTGTTGTTGTTGTTTTAATAACTGAATGTGCAAGAGAGGCTTAAAAGGGTTTCCTATCCCATAGGCTTTCTCTCTGTGAAAAAGCTCTCGCTGAGTACCTGGACACCAAGCGTGTGGCTTTCCCACGGTTCTATTTCATCTCTTCTGCGGACTTACTTGACATTCTCTCAAAGGGAGCTCAGCCTAAGCAGGTAATGTATATTTTTTGGAAGTCTCATCTTTTACTATATCAGCTAAGCAATGCTACAGTTTCTCTGTCATTGTCTGATGCCACCTACCTACCTTGTCACATGCGTCGGGAACTAGAAAATCGGCAATAAAAATTTATAATGCAGCAACGGAAGGATATCAGAGCTGCTGCTAAAGGAACCAAGTCCATGGGGCATCTGAGTGGCTCGGTCGGTTAATCGTCCAATTGTTGATATCAGCTCATGTTTTGATCTCAGGGTCATGAGTTCAAATCCCACACTGGGCTCTGTGCTGGATATGGAACATACTTTAAAAAAACAAAAAAAAACTAGATCCTCAGTAAAGGGAAAGGTATCAAATGCACAAGGCTTAGTGACCTGCAGGAAGTTAGTAGAAGAAACATTGGCTCCAAATCCCCCAGAATTCTGGGACAAGGGCTGGAGCATCTGTTGCCTGGTTAGCGGCTTTCCTAGCACAGAATGTCTCCCTTGGGACAAGGCCATAGCTGGATCTCTTTCCCGCTCACTGATGCACGACTCACCTGCCTAATGATGATGTCAGACTGGTCTTCAGTGGTGCCAGAGGTGGACAGGCGTCCAGTCGTGCTCCTTGTCAACCTAACCTTCTCATGTAACCCTACCTGTGCAGGAACAACAGACCATCCATGGCAGTATTTAAAGCAAACAAAAGCAGCTACCATCTGTAGTCATCTGAGGGCTCAGATCACAGAACAGACGTGGTGCCAATCCCAAAGCACTCCTTCCTGCAAACTTTGAGAGGGTGTCGCCTTTGACTTGTGTCTCTTCAGTTGCTGACATCCACTGAGGTAGTTCCGGGGTGACCCTGACAGGGACTCTTCCTTCTAAAGCAGACCATATAGAAGAGGACAGTAACCCCTGAAGCTGTGCTTTATCGTTGAGGATTTCTCTTTGTGTTCTTTCTCGAGAAGTTTTTATGCATAGTCTTGGGACCCAGTGGTTTTGCTGAATTCTGCTGTTCTTTGGACACAATATTTATCTTGATTCTTTCTTTCCCATTCATCATTTCTCTTGGAACCTAACTTTGGTGGGATGGCTCTTGCTGCTGTCCAAGTGCAGTCATGCTATTAATGACAGACTTGGGCAACATTTCCAGGGTCAGCCCTCAGTCATGGTTTCCTATATCCATGCTAACTTCCAGATGGCCTTGTAAATAAAATCTCTCAGATTTCATTGACTAACACCCCGGTATATCCATCTCTCGTTTACGTATTACATAATTGGTTGTTCGGGGTGTTTTTTTCCTTAAATTAGTCTCAGAGCTGTCATAACCACGCTTGAGCTTCAGTAGCCTCCTGGGAACATTTGCATGACCAGCAGCTGGATCCTCGAGTATGATAGTGAGGTAGAAGTTATCATATTCCGGGATGCCTGGGTGACTCAGTTGGTTAAGCCGCTGCCCTCAGCTCGGGTCATGATGCCAGGGTCCCGGAATCAAGTCCCGCATTGGGCTCCTTGCTCAGTGGGGAGCCTGCTTCTCTCTCCGACTCTGCCTGCCACTTTGCCTGCTTGTGCTCTCTCTCTCTCTCTCTCTCTGCCAAATAAATAAATAAGATCTTTAAAAAAAAAAAAGAAAGTATCATATTCCATCACAGGTCTGTGTTCCTGAAGACTTGGAAATCCAAAATACTTACAATTCTGAATTCTCAGTATGAAAACTAGAAGGGATGCATAAGTCCGTAACTGGGATAACATTGTTTTCCCTTTAATTACATTCTTTAAATATAATAAGGGTTTGTATGATTGGTTTATTGAACAGCGTTAGTTATAGAGAGTACAGACATGAAGTTTTATTTTTCTGTGACTATTAATTGCAAATGTACCCTGCTGAATCTCCTTGAACTGAGTAGCAAACAGCTTAAGAACACTTGGGGTAGGTATCCTACATCCCGGTCTCTTTTCCTTATTAAAAAAATAAAACAGCAACAGCAGCAACAGAAAATAGCTCAGCAAGGTCTAGTTACAAATCCAGTCTTACCTCTGTATGGAAGCCAGGCTTCCACATGATAAATTTGGAGTGGGCAAGGAGACACCGATTATTTTATTAAATATCCCCTTCCCATCCATTTATCATGGAGAGGAAGAGGAGCTGCCATCTGTCAGTCATTTGCGTTTCTTAGTACTTGAAACTAAGTACTCTCACCAGCAGTGACGGGCTTTTCTTTGCCCTCAACAGCAAGCATCTACGTGTTGGGTCTCTTTTGGAAAATGGGTGTCAGGCCTCAGGGGACAGAGGGGGACCTCCTAGGGGATGTATACTACACAGTCAATTCTGTCTTGGCACTTCTAGTTCTTGCTCTGGGCAGTGAAATCCACCATTGGCTTACATCTTCTCTTTCCTTTTCCACCTCAGCAGGTGGCCAGCAAGGGACACGTCACAGATGGACTTTTGGCAGCCACCTGTCGCTTCTATGAGGGATTCTCCCACACCTCTCTCACTTGATGACTTAAGCATGGGAGCTGGGCAAAGCAATCCTTCACCTGTCCCATAAGGAGTGAGGCAAAGCCACAGCATCCCCTCATGGGCTGATAACTTGCAGGCATGAGAGGGCCACCTCTAGTCCCCTCCGCCCTGCGGTCCTGGCTGTAGAAAGGGTGGATGGCAGTAGAAGATGGTAAGGGCTGGGGCATCTGGGTGGCTCAGTGGGTTAGGGCCTCTGCCTTTGGCTCAGGTCATGATCTAAGGGTCCTGGAATCGAGCCCCGCATCGGGCTCTCTGCTTGGCAGGGAGCCTGCTTCCTCCTCTCTCTCTCTGCCTGCCTCTCTGCCTACTTGTGATCTCTGTCTGTCAAATAAATAAATAAAATCTTTAAAAAAAAAAAAGATGGTAAGGGGCTGAGCTGTGGCTTACAGGCCCTGGAGGGACTAAGCTGTCCTCAGAAGATGTGCATATGTGGTGCCTCTCAGTCCTTACTGGAAGCCCTAGGCTGCTGCTGGGGCACAGCTCACTACCATACTTCTCACTTTACCGCCTTCCAAAGAATCAAGCAGTGCTTCGCGCCTTAGCTGGAAGACATGTTGTGTTGCCAGTACATGCGTCCCCCGTGCCAACTTTGTTTTTTTCCACTATCCTTTCTAAATCATGGGATGAATTGTTTTCTTATGTATATAAACTTCAAAGGTGTACCTTTGAGATCATTCTTTGTATGTTTTCAGTGTCCCTTTAATACTAGAGTGTCCTCTAACATTGCTGGGACTCACCGAGGAAGGCCTCTCACCCTTCCTTCTGAGCTCCGTAGTCAGAAGTTGGACATCTCCAGTTCGGGATCGTGGCTCGGTCCTAGTACTGCTACCACTCCTTAGTGAAGGACTAGATAGTATGAGACAGTAAAAATATTTTAAATTAGAATGAAAGCGAATATTTAGACTCCAGCACAGAAGTCTCCAGAACTGCTCACAGCCGGGCTGATGAGTGCCACCGGCAGCGTTGTCCACCCCGTGCTAACCAAAGACAGCGGGTGCTGCTGCTAGCCAGCAGAAGGGTCCGGTGAATGGCGCCTGAGTGGCGCAGTGAGTTAAGCGTCCAACTCTTGGTTTTGACTTAGATCAGAGCCCTGTGTCCAGCTCCATGCTCAGCATGGAGTCTGCTTGGGAGACTCTGTCTCTCTCTGCCTTTTACCACACCCTGCCCTGCCCCCACCAAATAAATGAATTTTTAAAAAGGAGGGGGGTCCAGTCACGTGGCTACAATGTAAACATGGTTTATAGATGTCCTGACCTGCCAGCTTTTGGAAGTGTTTGATTATTTTTTTTACCCTGTGGTTTTCACCTTAATTCTGTAGCACTTTTAAAATTTAAATTCATTTAATTCACATATAGTGTATTATTAGTTTCAGAAGTAAAGTTCATTGATTCACCAGTTTTGCATAACACCCAATGCTCATTGCATCACGTGTCCTCCTTGATGTCCATCACTCCATTACCCCATCCCCCCAGCCCTCTCCCATCCAGCAACCCTCAGTTTGTTTCCTAGGATTAAGAGTCTCTTACAGTTTGTCTCTCTGATTTCGTCTTATTTTATTTTTCCCTCCTCCATGTTCATCTGTTTTGCAGCTTAAATTCTACGTGTGAGATCTTTCCTTGATTGACTTATTTTGCTTTGTATAATACCCTCTAGTTCCATCCACATCGTTGCAAATGGCAAGATTTCATTTTTTGATGGCTGCATAATATTCCATTGTATGTATGTGTGTGTGTGTATATATACATACATGTATATATACCACATCTTTATCCATTTATCTGTTGATAGACATTTGGGCTCTTTCCACATTTTGGCTATTGTGGACATTGCTGCTATAAACATTGGGGTGCACATGCCCCTTCGGATCACTACATTTGTATCTTTAGGGTAAATACCCAGTGGTGCGATTGCTAGGTTCTAGGGTAGCTCTATTTTCAACTTTCTGAGGAACCTCTATGCTGTTTTCCAGAGTGGTTGCACCAGCTTGCATTCCCACCAACAGTGGAGGAGGGTTCCCCTTTTTCCGCATCCTTGCCAACATCTGTCATTTCCTGACTCGTTCATTGTAGCCATTCTGACTGGTGTGAGGTGGTGTCTCATCGTGGTTTTGATCTTTACTTCCCTGATGCCAGTGATGTTGAACATTTTGAAAGGATTAGATTTTTGCTATTTTTGAAATTGGTATTTTAAATCCTGCTCAAAATGTGATCCCACTGAGTTTTTGTAGTTACATTAATGAAACTTCTGACAGTTCACATTCACATAAAATGGTATCCTACTGTTAGTAAAGGTGCATTATTAGCAAAGGTGTTTCACTTACTCTGTGGTGCAGATAACTGCTCGGGAGTGACTGAGGTGGGCAGGGAAGTGAGGAGGAGGTAAGGGCAGTCTGAGAAGCCTAGCGCCACAGTCAGCGTCTTTCCCTCAGGCGGTTCTGCAGAGTGAAGGTGCTTTCAGAGTTCTCGGTCACTTACTAGGGAATAGTTAGTTGATGGTTTTGGCAATTACACCAAAGAGCCTGGCCTTGCTACACTCTTACCTGCTTTTCAATATCAGAATCTGTTTTGGACCACCAGACACAGCTTTTCCATCTTTGCCTTTTGTCTTTAGAATCCTGAATGTGCTCCCTGCAGTGTGACCAAAATAACAAGGCCACCATAGCCTATGGAGTAACAATGCAGTTTGGCCAGGAAAGAAACCCTTTGTGGGGAAATAACTCATGTTGACGTCTTGTGAATGACTTGAATTCTTTAGCACCCCCTCCCCTCCACCCACCACACTCAATTGGACAGTGTTAGCCAAAGTGGGAGTTTCTGCAGTTAATTATGGAATTCTGTCAGCCGGCACCCCTCAGCCGGGGAGGTCTGATAGCACTACGACCTCCGTCCCATAAGCAGAAATTCCCTCGTGAGTTGGAATGCTAGAGGGATGAAATCAGTGTGTCTGGAGTGCCTTGGGTGAGGATTAGCTGCTGGGAAGTTGGTTAAGATCAAGGTATAAAGATGTCCTCCTTCCAGAGTTCACCCTGCTCTCCCAGAGGCCTGACCGCTCTAAAGGGGCCCTATGTGGGCCCTGCCTACCTGCAGAATCAGACTCGCTGGGAGCTGGTTATGGAAACGCACACCTAGAGGGGCACTTGCAGGATCCGTTGACATGGTGCCGTAGTTATGGGCAACTGGTTTGAAGCTAGGCATTCATTATTAACATTCTCTGATTCCGCCCTTTAGAAAAACATCCTTTTGTGGTTTTTTTTTTTCAAGTGTCTGGTGTAGTGGTTACAGGCAGACAGAATAGCAGTCCTTTGTTATGTGGTGCCTTCACATAGCTGACAACTTCATGTAGTCAAGATGTGTTTAGCCCCCGATTCCTAATAACTTGAAAGATCCTTTTGTCGTAGAAGAGTTTGCACATTTTCCCTCCCTTGTCCACGGCCTGATGAGTGACAGCTTCTCTGTGATGGAGCTGAGCTAAAGAGAGACAAGCTTGTGATGGGATGAGCAGCATTTGTATCACGTAATGCGGGGTAGCCCTGAGCCAACCGCGACCGGGGAGCCCTTGAAAGGCAGAAACAAGGAACTGAAATGTTTATTTTTTATTTTAATATGTATTTGTTTGTTTGTTTATTTTTAGGGAGAGAGAGAGAGCATTGTGAGAGCATGGGGATAGAGGAGCAGAGGAAGGGGAGGGAGAAAATCTTAAGCAGGGGCTTGATCTCACAACCCTGAGATCATGACCTAAGCCAAAATCAAGAGTTGGACGTTTAACCAACTGAGCCACCCAGGTGCTCCTGAGTAACTGAGGTTTTAACTTTAATAAATTCTAATGGACTTAAATGTAAATACTGATACTTGATTTCATTGTTGGAAAACAAGTGTGTTTGAATCAACTTGAGCATGTAAATCTACTTTTACCACAGTATATTTTATGAAATTGAGATACAGATCAAGTATCTCTGATGAAGAATCCAAATTGAGATATGCTGTAAATATATACACCTAACTTGAAAGATTAACTATGAAGAAAAAAATATAAAATGTCTAATATGTCAGAAGCATTTCAGATATGCTAGGTCAAATAAGATACATTAAAGTTAGTTTTGCCTGTCTCTTTTGACTTGTTTCAATGTGGCCACTAGGAATCCACTGTTTGGAAGTCGAGGTCACAGTGCAGGCTCTAAAATGAGATGAGGGGACGCCTGGCTGGCTCAGTTGGTAGAGCATGTGACTCTATATTTTGGGGTTGTGAGTTCAAGCCCCATGTTGGGTGTAGAGATTACTTAAAAATAAAATCTTTAAAAAAATGAAAAGAGGTGGTCAGAAATATGTATACTCAGAAATGTTAAAAGTTTCCATCAAGAAATGCCCTTCAGCGATGTCAACCCAAACCTACATGGAGGAAATCTGCCTACTTGTCTATTAAAAACATCCACAAATTTGTGGTGATTGCACAGACAGCACTAAACTGATAACCTTACTGGGCTGTAAATTTGGGCATCTGGAAAGGTGCGTGTCAGGAATGGGCTTTGTATTTGGTGACAAAAAGCTCTGCTGGATCTCTGGGGTACATAGGTAAGACCCCATGTTTCCACAAGCACAATGTGTTTCTGTAGAGTGCTAGCATTCGATTGTCTCCACACTGTAGGGAGACACAATCTCTTTTCTCACAGAGATTGGTCTTCCTTCAATGACTATGGTGAAAAAGGCTCAGAATTCAAGTGGTTAGTTGAGGGCATGCAAGAGTGAATGAGTTTTACTTGAAATACAGTCAATGAACAACTGCAACTTCTTAGAGGAAGTAGAAAGCTGGAGGGCTGTTAGGTACATAAAGTAGAGGAAGGGGTTGCCCTTGAGTTTGGGCTGGGACTAAGGATGGAATGAGGAAGAGGCAGTAGAAGGAAACAAGCACAGAAGATGCTTGTGGTTTCAAGCATCCTGCCTCTTGCCGTCATCTCCACTGACCTTCCAGTCAGCAGGGAGGCATAGAAGCTGCTCACCTAGTGTCATTTGTCCTAGAAGTGGCCGTGTGAGAGCAGAGTCACATGATGTAGGTGGCAAATATGTCATGTTGGACATGGATGCCTTGCTGTAAAGGCAGCCTCATACTCAAAGAACTGAGGTATTCACATGTGTGACAAGAAAATAGACCATCCACTTTACATATGTCATAAATTTTATATCTCCTGGGGATTATCCTTGATTAACCTCACAAAATGCCTAATAGATGGTTAACCACAAATTGTGTAACAGTAGATCCACTTTTTTTTGGTTCATTTTGCAAATGTATTGCCACTGCTAAGATTTTAGTTACCACTCTGTTATAGGAATCCTCTCCACAACCAAGTGATAACTTACACAACAAAATCAGGGGTATTACAATGTGGGATTAAAACAAAATATCACTTTAATGTTATCCAAAAATTAAGCCTTATAAATTCTGGATCCTGCCACCAAGGAGTTGTCAGCCTTGCTGTGGCATCTAGAACTCCTGGTCCTCACAGAGATTGTTTGGCTTCAGTTTAACATCAGGGGGCAGGGCTTCTGGCGTAAAGAGATGAGCTTTTCACAGAGTATTGTGCATTCTGGGAACCACTAGAAAAGCTGGATAAAATGGTTAACTAAATCTGCTTAAATATATCACAGAGTTATTAAAGAACATTGAAGAAAAGTCTACAGCTCAGGGCCTAAGATATGAGCAGAAAGATACCATGGATTAGCCTGATGTTTGCTATTGATGTTTCCTTGGCAACATTTGACTATTTATAAGATACAACAAAGAGTCTGAAAAGCTGATCAGAACTTTGATCAATATCACGGAACTTAAAAGGAGGAGAAAAAAAAAATAAACTGGAATGAGGCACCACCAAGGAAAATGTTCTCCAGAGAATCAAACAATGATAATGGTTCTGAGGTGAATTGGGTATAAATGTGCAGGATGGGGGAAAGGATCTACCACATACTGCCTAAAAAATCAATTCTGGTGGATGTAGTTAGAAATTTGGAACAATAAATATATAACATAGGAGAAGGAATGATATTTGAGCAAAAATTTGAGTGATATCTGAGCAAAAAGAAGGGATGATATTTGAGCAAAAATTTCTCAAGTTGGACATGAAAGTATTGAGTGTAGGGGAAAGGTTGATGGATTTTATTGTATTTAAGTTGAAAACATTGCCTTATTAAAGGATACTGGTAAGATACTAACAGTGTAAGCCACAAAGTAGGGAAAGATGTTGGCAGTGCCTCGAGCAAGCAAAAGGCTCATATGCAGAATATACAGCAAACTCCTACATTCAAAGAAGAATGAACAGATCGATAATTGGGTGTGAAAGTAGGCAGAATACATAAGGAAGCTGTTCACAAAAGAAGGCATTGTAATGACCAATAAATAGGAAAAGTTGCTTAACTCCGTAAGTCATCAGAGAAATGCAAATTAAAGCCACAAAGAAAGCTACACGTGTGCTTCTTCTGGCCAAGATGGAGTAGGAGGGGCTGGGTTTACCCACCTGCTTGAAAGAACCCAACACTTTGACAAAATATGTGAAGCAGGACCTTTTTAGACACGGGACCTCAGACACCAGAGGACAGCAGTGCATGAGAGACTTGGAACAAAAGAGGTGAGCACTGTGCTAGTCCCCGTTGTTTCCTCGACCGAGTTTCCAGGCATCGTGCAGGGAGGGAAAACCAAGCAGGATTTGGCGGGCTCCTGGAGTTGAGGGCTCAGAGCTGAGAGTCTGAGGAGGAGAAGGGAGCAAGAGTTGGCAGAACTGAGTACCAGAGGAGAGAACTGTAGAGAGAACCGCAGAAACTTGTAGAGGGACTTCTTAGCGTCTTCAGCAGGGAGAAGAATTAGCCCTGGGTTACACACTATTCCATTTCTGCCAAACAAATATTAAAAGTAAGATCCAAAAGGATCACATTTTTTCCAAGTAATTTAACTGTATCCCCAAACAAAGCTCAAGAAGATAGGAATAAAAATATATTTAGTTCCAAGCAGGGTAACTTTGTGATGTGTGACATACCATTAAAGATACAGGGCATCTGAGAGGAATATGCAACTCTCGGAAAAAAGGAAGGGGGGAATATTCAACTCAGAAAGAGGAAACATACCAATCAAAATGGATACAAATGTTAGGATTAACAGACCAAAGCATTAAAAGTTATAGCTGTATTTGTACATTCAGAAAAGAAGTGGAGATATGGAAAAGATAAGAAAGTTCCATATGTGTGTATATCAGATATCCTTAAGTGGAGGAAGGGAGCCAGAAGAAATACTTGTGGATAACAGCCAAAAGATTTCTCACTTGGTGAAAAGTAAACATCCATAGAATTCAGCTCAGTGAACCAAAGCACAAGCTATAAAGAAACCTAGATCAGATCACTCCTGTTGGTCATAACCAGCGATAAAGAGATCCAGAGATCTTCCATAAAGTCACATTATGTACAGAGGAGTAAACATAAGCATGATACAAGGCTTCACAAGGCAAATGAGGAAATAGGGAACCAACAGCTCTAAAGAACGGAAAGAAAAAATAATCCACCTATAATTCTTTATGCAGGGAAAATATCTTTTAAAAGTAAAGTCAAAATAAAGAGGTTTCTAGACATTCAAAAGCTGAAAGATTTCCTCACCAGCAGACTGGCAACACAAGAAATGTTAAAGGAAGTGCTTCAGGCAGAAGGAAGATGGTACCAGATGGAAACCTGGATCTACACAAAAAATTGTCAGTATCGAAATGTTAACTGTGTGGCATGAGACAAGACAGACACATCAGCCATCCATCAGAAGGCAGAATGATAAGAAAGAACAGAGTCTTTGAAATGCTGCTACCTGCGCTCAAGCCCTGATTCTGTAGATGAGTGACTAGGTTACTGCTTTACTTTTCTGAACATCAGTTTCCTTGTGTACCAAGCAGAGAAAACAGTAGGTACTATCTCTTTGGTTTCTGGGCAAGAAATGAAACAAAGTAGGTAAAGAAACACAAAAAGGACTTATAATAATGTAAAAATAAGAACAGCCCCAAATTCTTGCCCTCCATGCATCTGTGCCCTCTAGTAGTGTGATGGTGCCTTTTCATCCAGGCTAGAGCTTGTATCTCCGTCTGGACTGTGACAGGACTTGTTTCTACCCAGCGGATCATTAGCAAGAGGTTTGACAAGCTCATGCACGCTAGGGCGTACCTTCTTGCCCCTTCTCGGAAACCTCGGACTACTGCATCTTGAGGGAGCCCCGGCCAGCCTGCTTGAAGAGAAGCACATGCCATCGCATGCTAGGAGCCGGGGAACCAGCCCTCCGTGAGCAAAGCCGCTGATGACCAGCCGACCACAGACATAAGGGCAGCAGCAGAGGCAACCCAAAGGCTCACACGCAGAGTTGGAAGGAAAGTGTTGCTGTTTTATGTGCCTGAACTTTGGGGTAGTTAGTCACACTGCAGAAGCAAATTCAAGCACATTAGTGAGGTATTTACATTTACGGGCCTAAGTACTTGAATAGGCATTCACCAGTCTCAAGGACTTGTATGTGCTACTGATTTTTGATGTAAAAGATTTTATTTGAAATTGAGAAACAAAACAAAATATCAAATACTAAGCCACGGAACAAGGCTTGTCTGGCTTCTCTCCATTTTGTTTTGTTTTCCTTTGTTTTGTTGCTTTTTCTGGCTGAAGATTCCTTGATAAGAGCTGTGGCATCATTTTGACATCACCGAGGATGGGAGGACTGGTGAGAATATCGTGAATTGGCGTATTTCCCCCTCTTGTCAGTTTGTACATTGAGTTCCTCAGGCTTTGACCCGACTTGGGATTAGAAAAACACATAGGCTCACACAATGAGATACCAAGATCAAACCCACCAGAAGACTAATGTTAAAGAGACAAGACGAAGTAATGGTAAGAATGTGGACCCAGGGACACGTTGTACTCTAGCCGCTGAGATCATAAATTGAGAACAACCTCTCAGGAAATCTATTTAACGGTGTCTTATAAGTATGAAGGTCAGAATACGTTATTTTCCAGCATTTTCTCTTGTCCTTGTGTGCTCAGAAGTGTATACATATGTGAACCAAAAAACATATACAAGAATTTTCCTAGCTACTTCATTATTATTTATCATAGGTCCAACTGCAAACAATCCAAATGTCCCTTAACAGTAGATTGGATAAAATTGCTGTGTTATGTTGCTGCGATGGAATACCACTTAAGAATGGGAAAAAACTAGTGCTGTGCGTAATACCATAAATAAGCCTTATGAACATAATGTTGAATTAGAGAAGACAGACACAAAAGAATACTTATTGTATGAAGCTACATTATGTAGAGATAGTGTCCATTTTTGAGAGGAGGGACTAGTGGCTGTCATGGGTTATTAGGGGTATTCTGGGTGCAGGTACATTCTGTTTCTTAATTCTTGGTGGTTACAAGAGTCGTGTTTACTTTATTAAAATTTATTAAGATGCACACACATGATTTTTTTTTACTTCTCTCAATTTTCAAAAGGTTATTTAAAAATAGTATTTGTATTGTGACTATATTTATGTAAGTTTATGTGTGCATGTTAAAGATGTTAAGAAACAGAATCAGCCCTGGTCTATATATCCAAGTTATATTCATAAGTAGAAAGTCAAATTGCAAAGTATATATATTTTATTTTTAGTAAAAATAGACTAAGCAATGCCTATTACCTAGTATTGGCTATAATGATTTACAAAATCTGTAACGAGCTAATTTAGTCTTTTTGAGGCAATGTAAGTAATTGTATCTTCATTACTGAAAATTTGAAGAATATGGAAATAAACAGATAAAAGATCAGAATAATATACGGCTAGATACTGTTTTCAAGTGATTATAGTTTTTAATGTGTCTATGTTTGTCATATATACTTAACAAAATTGGAATGTTCTTCTACAATATGTTGAGAATCTGTAAAAGGTTTCATTATAAGAATATGGCATAGGGCGCCTGGGTGGCTCAGTTGGTTAAGCAAATGCCTTCAGCTCAGGTCATGATCCTGGAGTCCCGGGATCAAGTCCCACATAGGCCTCCTGGCTCCAAGGGGAGTCTGCTTCTCCCTATGACCTTCTCCCCTCTCATACTCTCTCTCTGTCTCTCTCTCAAATGAATAAATAAAATCTTAAAAAAAAAGAATATGGCATAATTGATTTAAATAATGTCAAGAAATTTTTTGCAGATCTAGATTTTCAACAATGTTGAATGTCCATTTCCCAGTACTGTCACCAATACTGAGCAATATATATTAAAAAGAAAAGGAACATTTTGGCAGATTGGCTTAAATTTTTGCTCATGTAGAAATAGCAAACTCATTTTCATCTTATTCTGGAGGATAGTATCCACAATAGACAGGACTACCTTTTGGACATTACTTAAACCCATACATAATCATCATGACTGTTACCATTATTATGAATAAATGAGTTAATGACTACAGAGCACTACATCTTGAGGTGCTGTCCATGCCAGGAGTGGTACTAGGCTTTTCTGTTTATCTCCGTTAATCAGCAGAAACATCTTTCATAGATGGATCAAATACAAAATTAGATATGGGCAAAAGGCAAGTGGTAAGCTTTGAGAATGTAATAAGAAGCTCTAGTGATTTTATTTTCCTTTGCCTTTGTTTTCTACAGAGAGTAGACCAGCTGATACGATTGATGGCTGGATTGGTTTGCATGTTACATAAATGAGTTAATATTTTTTACTTTATTTACACATAGGTAAATAAACACTATTAAATAGAGAGCTCTTCTTGGGCACAGTTGCCACGTATAGGAATTCCAGTTTCCAAGGATTGGTTAAATAACACGGTCCAAAGTTAAGATACTGCCCTATGTTCAATGTGAGTAAGAGCAAAAGACACAGACTTCACGAACATCACCGGGTGAATAACAAAGGAGCATCATGCCTCATGGACAGTTTAGACCATTTGAAGTCTGTCCACAATTGGCCATCATGCAGCTGTTACTCTTCACACAGAGACAGCAAAGCATGTAGTGTGTTACCTCCTTATCCCCAGCGATGAACCTTATAACATTTTACAGATAAACATAACTGAAGGAGGGAATTTGTGGTAAAATTGGAAACCTAGCAAAGAAATGAACATCGATCATGCTAAATGTTAAATTTGAATTATAGAATTCAATTTTATAGAATTATAGAATGCTCACTGGGAATGATGGCTCTGTACCATTTGAAAATTTCTAAATTTGCAGCCAGAGGATTTTGGTGAAAATGAACTTGCTGATACAATGAAAACAGTTATTGTGCCAAAAATGGAAGAAAATGTCCCAAGGGAAATACCAGCCACCCCCACCCCCAGATAGCTTCATGTTAAAGAAACTCTAAAAGAAATTTGACGACATTGAAAACCCAAAGGATAAAATGCTGGCAGCTGATCCAGATTTTGAAAGGAGTGTGGCAATTCTTGAAGGCATAGGAAAGGTGCTCACTCTGTGTCTTAAGTTCTAAGAGAAGAAGGAAAACACTAATCAAACTACCTGATACGTTTTCTATAAAGAAATAAAAATCATCAATATTTTTAATATTTTAAATTATACTGTACTAAATATTTGTAGTTTTTATTTTATTTCCTCGTACTTCTGTAATCAAGAGTGAGAAGGATTTTAATGTTTTGGATTTTTTTTAGATTTTTATTTTTTTAATTTATTTATTAGAGAGAGAGAGAGCATGAACCCAGGCAGACGGAGTGGCAGGCAGAGGGAGAAGCAGGCTCCTTGCCGAGCAAGGATGTGGGACTCATCCCAGGATGCTGGGATCATGACCTGAGCCGAAGGCAGCCGCTTAGCCAACTGAGCCACCCAGGCGTCCCGATTTTAATGTTTTAATAAAGACTTTGAGAATTCCGAGGACAATCATAAGTTTCTCATCAGTTTTTTAGATTATGCAGTCATTGTTATGATCCCACACTACTGTGTGAAGCAAGGACTGCCTCTGTATCTATTCACTAATGGGTGGATGTACCTGATTGCTATAAACTGTAAACTGAGAGAATAACCTTTTTTTTTTTTTTTTTTTTTACTGCTGAACTTTTAGAAACCTATCTAAGATAAGATGATGTTATTGATTTGTGATTTAAAGTGTTCACATCCTTTCTATTTCTTTAGTGAGATAAAAACCAGGGCCTCCTAGGAACTCATTTTTCTTTTCTTTTTTAAAGATTTTTATTTACTCATTTGACAGAGATCACAAGCAGGCAGAGAGGCAGGCAGAGAGAGAGGAGGAAGCATGCTCCCCACTGAGCAGAGAGCCCGATGCGGGACTTGATCCCAGGACCCTGAGATCATGACCTGAGCCGAAGGCAGAGGCCTAACCTACTGAGCCACCCAAACGTCTCTCATTTTTCTTTTTAATCATAAAAAGGCATTCTGAAGGTCACACTAATAAAGAATTTTATTTTAGTGTGAAGAAATACAAAGATCTTCATAGAAATAGAACAAATTTGAGGTCACCCTGGTCCATATTAGTTAAAAAACAAAGAGAAACAAAATAAGAAAAAACCCAGTTCTGTTGTCTCAGAAGCTTTAACTGGAAGACTGGATATGAAAATGCCCAACTTCAAACATGCCAGGGGTGATGACGCTGCAGCCCATGGGGGTTGCATTTCCTGGTCACTGATTGAGAGACTCTGAGAGTAGAAGTTGTTTGGAAACTGTTTTCTCACCAAAGCAATAATGTCTGAGAGTGTCTAATAGTTGAGGTCTCATTTATCCTGCAGCTTTTCACCTGAATATTATTTAGGCCCATTACACAGTAGAAGCCATTAAACATCTGTGCACTTCCTGGCCACTTCAGCTGTGACAGTGAATTGTTAGATTATTGGAGATTCTTTCTGTGTGTAAATGTCCTCTGGGTAATGTACAGGGATGGAGGAGAATATGATAACCGAAGCAATGATCATCAGCTCTTGCTCTGTCTACCTTCAAAGTAAGAGAGTCTCAAAAACTCATCTATTTTCAACTCTGATTTCTAGCTGTGATTTTCTTTAGTACTAAAACTGCAAATACAGCACAAATGGTGAGGCCCAAAGCCTCAGATTAAATCAACCTTAAGGAGTTCCTTGCCAATATTGGTGTTGGCCTTGTCATGCGGGAAATTGAGGCATGTTGGTGTTGTTCCTAGAAGCTGCTATTGGGATAGTTCTGAAGTCCGGTTAAACTGTATTTCAAGAAAAACTCATTATAGGGACGGCATCTATACGCTGCTGGTAAATGCTGTGTAGCTTTCAACCATCTTCTGGCTCTCAGCACCTTTCTTTTCTGTTGAGGCACGCAGTTTACATAACCTAGAATTAACCATTGTAAAGTATCCAGTTCATTGAATATATGGACCACATCTTCTTTATCCATTCCTCTGTTGAAGGGTATCTCGGCTCCTTCCACAGTTTGGGCACTGTGGACATTGCTGCTATGAACATTGAGGTGCAGGTGCCCCTTCTTTTCTGTATCTTTGGGGTAAATACCTAGTAGTGTGATTGCTGGGCCATAGGGTAGCTCTATTTTTAATGTCCTGAGGAACCTCTGTACTGTTTTCCAAAGTGGCTACACCAACTTG
This sequence comes from Taxidea taxus jeffersonii, assembly GCA_003697995.1. Lineage (NCBI taxonomy): Eukaryota > Metazoa > Chordata > Mammalia > Carnivora > Mustelidae > Taxidea > Taxidea taxus. The sequence goes on along the minus strand of ML107887.1, from coordinate 20,455 downwards.
TATTCCCACCAACAGTGTAGGAGGGTTCCCCTTTGTCCACATCCTCGCCAACACTTGTTGTTTCCTGTCTTGTTAATTTTAGCCATTCTGACTGGTGTAAGGTGGTATCTCATTGTGGTTTTGATTTGTATTTCCTTGATGGGTAGTGATGTTGAACATTTTTTCATGTGTCTGTTGGCCATTTGTATGCCTTCTTTGGAGGAGTGTCTGTTCATGTCTTCTGCCCATTTATTGATTAGGTTTGATTGCTCATCTAGGTATTTCAGTATTTGTCGACAGAAAAAAATCATTGTATGCCACTCATTTATAAGTTAATTGGAGATGAAAATGCTAAAAAAAATTATACAATTCAGTGGTATTTTGTATACTCAGGATGTTGTGCAAACATCATCTCTATCTAGTACCAAAATATTTCCATCACCCCAAAATAAAACCCCACGCCCATCAAGCAGTCACTCGACATTCCCTCCTCCTTCTAGCCCTTAGCAACCACCAATGCGCTTTCTGTCTCTAGGCATTTCCCTGTTCTGGACATTTCATCTAAATGGAATCATACAATATTTGGTCTTTCATTTAGCATCATGTTTCCCAGGTGCCTCCGTGTCCCGTGTATCAGTACTTCATTTTTGTGTTTGAACAACATCCCATTGTCTGTATGTGCTGCATTGTATCCATTTATACATCTCATTATAGGGACGGCATCTATTGTTTTCACAGTTTCACAGTTTTCACATTTTCACAGTTGTGAAATAATTGTTGGTTTGGACATTGGGGTTGGTTCCACCTTTTGGCTCTTGGGAATAAGACTGCTGTAAATGCTTGGATGTGAACACTTGTGTATAGGTACCTGTTTTAAAATATTTTGACTATTGGGGCACCTGGGTGGCTCAGTGGGTTAAAGCCTCTGCCTTCAGCTCAGGTCATGATCCCAGGGTGCTGGGATCGAGCCCCACATCGTGCTCTCTGCTCAGCAGGGAGCCTGCTTCCTCCTCTCTCTCTGCCTGCCTCTCTGCCTACTTGTGATCTCTGTCTGTCAAATAAATAAATAAAATATTTTAAAAAAATAAAATATTTTGACTATATACCTAGGAGTGGAATTGCTGGGTCTTAATTGTATGTTTAACTTTTTGAGGAACACCCAACTGCTTTCCACTTGCAGTGTTTATTTGTACCATTCTTCCCATTCTTGATACTGCCTCAGGTTCACTCTCTGCCACTCACTGTATCCCAGAAGAGGTCGAGTGGCTCACCCGATTGTTCTGCTTGTGAGTCTGCCTTCAGAATGCATGTTATCCTCTCCTTTCCTCCTGCCAGCACCCCTAGGTGGGGAGCCCTGTTCTGGTCTGTGCTGACAGGCCTACATGGACAAGTATGGTTCTTCCGGTATTCTGAATTCCAGTTAGGCTTTAGTCTCCAAACTGGCCTCTGGGGGCGCCTGGGTGGCTCAGTGGGTTAAAGCCTCTGCTTTCAGCTCAGGTCATGATCTCAGGGTCCTGGGATCGAACCCCGAATCGGGCTCTCTGCTCAGCAGGGAGCCTGCTTCCCCCTCTCTCTCTGCCTGCGTCTCTGCCTACTTGTGATCTTTATCTGTCAAATAAATAAATAAAATCTTTAAAAAAAAAAAACTGGCCTCTGGCTGAACAAATGCTGATCTGTGTCTCTTAATTTAGTTTTATTTTTCAAATAGTCTGGCACCTTCAGTAGAGTTCAGTATGTTATTGGGGGTTCCTTTGGAGATACCACCATCTAAGATACCAAAGTTAATGATGGCAGAAGAATTTGAACTTCATAGATAGGGCCTGGATTTGGAGACTTAACATCTAAAAGCCACTTAGTTTTAGCATTGTCAGCCTCACAGTTATCTAGTATTTCAGCTTCAGTTTCCTTGTCAATAAAAATGGGGGAAGCTTTCTTTTTGTAATAGATATGTCATAGAGTATACTTAGGTATCAAGGCAAGCGCACACCGACATAAGATCCAACACGAGACTAAGGTTGTATGTAACGTAAATTTCCCTTTCAAATATTTGAACACAGCTTTCCTGTAGTAAATTATTTTTATAGCATAAGAATATATCTCAACTTTAAAAACTCAACCATAAAATTCCCAGGAGGGTGATTACTATAGGTATATGGCACAGACAGGGAAGTTGGTGAGTGTCTAATCTCCACATAAAAGATAGGTAACTTTTTATGATAAGCATTGACCGCCTAACACCTGATAATGCAGCCAAAGTACCTGGCCACTTCTCCATCAAGGCCCATTCAGTCATTCATTCATTTATTTTTAAAGATTTATTTATTTAGTGTGTGCATGACCCAGGGGGGCGCAAGGGGCAGAGGGAGAGAATCTCAAGCAAACTCTGTGCTGAGCATGAAACCCCACATGGGGCTTCATCTTTGAGCCCCGAGATGGTGACCTGAGCCAAAATTAAGAGTGAGTTACCCAACCATCTGAGCCACCCAGGTGTCCCCATCAAGGTCATTTTAAACTCTGGAATTTAAGAAGTGATGGTTATTTTGAAGAAAAACATTTTGAGACAACTCTGATTACATAAAGAAAATTGCATGAATTCATGTGGCATCCTTACTAGGTTACCCGAATAGATCTCCAATATAAAAATGCTCTTATCTTTCCAAATTATCATAGGTGACACGTCACCTTGCCAAACTCTTCGACAGCATTACAGATCTGCAGTTTGAAGAAGGTCAAGATGTGTCCACCCACAGAGCGATTGGAATGTACAGCAAAGAAAAGGAATACGTCCCATTCCAAGCCGAGTGCGAATGCACAGGCCACGTAAGATTTGATGATGACCTGTGCTGTGAGAGTATTTTGGGGGTAATTTTTAAACGATGAATTGAACAAGAAAAAAATCAGCTGTGGTCACATCAGGCCCTGCTTGGTTTGGAGATCAGAGCTTCCTGTTTGGCCATGACCGGTGTGACCCCTCTGCTTCCTGGTTCCTGCTCACATGGCTTCATTGCCCCACAGGCCGTCAGAAAGGCTAGTGGCTGAGCTTGTTAGGAAGGATCGTCACAGGTTGAGCGAGTGGACCCTGGAAGGAGAAGCAGGTGCAAACCCAGTGACGGGGTCTCCCGCAAAGCTTGCTGGTTCCACCACTGAGAGTTGGGGTGAAGCAGTGCCCTGCAGGAATGCATGTTTTAGAGTCCTGTGGTTCAGGAATGTGATGTGAACGTTCATAACGGCTGCTCACAAATAAGTGGATGGACTCTCCCACGCTGATGTCCTGTTCCCTAACTACCACATGCTCCGATAGTTAAGTTAGCGTATTCGCTCCTTGAGCAGCCGGATACCTCAAAAATATGCTTAATGGTCACTGGCAAGAATAGCTCATGACAATTTATGAAAGAGCTCTTGGTGTTTCCAGATAATGTAGAGGAATCACATCTTTTTGTGATGATGCTTGTGCAGCTTGAGTTAATCCACAGAGTCACTGAGACAGTAGCCTCCGTTCCAGAGCTGGTTGTGGCGGGGTAGCGGGGTTCCTTAAAATGTCCCTTCCAGAAATGTGATGCCAAGCTTTTTTTATTTTTTTAAACAGGGGTTTTCTTCATTTCTCTCTGCTGCTTTTTAATATTGTACCAAGAAATCCTGCCAAATGAAGGGAAAGCAGATGGCAGAATACTTTGATTAAAATATATTTTTTGATCTCTTGGGCTCTTTAGGATATTATTACAGTGATTAGAAAAAGTCACTATAAACTATCTTGACAAAAGTGTGTTGCTGCCTGCTCCCTGCCCGGCAAGCTGCGAGCCGACTGGCATAGTGCCCAGAAGGAGGACAGTCCACTTGACGGATGTGGTTGTCACTCGCGGGAACCCTTGGTACTGAGCATTTTCACAGTGCTCTCATTAGTTCTCTGTAAGCAGTTTAGGCCAGAGACTCAGGCATACACTACGCTGATCCTCTAATTGCCTTTGTTTGATAAAAGATGCTTTTCCTTAAGGTCTTTTCTCCCTCTGCACTTTGATGATTGGTTTCTCCCAGTGTAGACTATTTGTATTTTGTTTGATGAGTATTGATTGAATACCTACCATGTACCGGATGCTGGGTTAATCTTCTGGGGATCCGGAGACGAGTAAGACATGGTCCCTGGCTTTGAGGAACTCATAGTGTCCCTGAAGAAATGGATAGTTGGCAATAATGGGAAGTGGTAATTGTTGTTATAGAGGGTTGGGCAGAAGTTGAAGAGACACCAGCACAGGGAGGGATCAAACAACATCTCATCAGAGCTTAGTTCTCAGATCACACTGAGCTAAGTAGCCATTGTTGGCATAGTCATTTGAACATGAGATGCACCATCAGTTTATATTTGTTTTTGGTCTTCCCAGATGGACTGGAAAGTTCTTAAGAGAAGGTGGCTATATTGAGGGTAGGAATCCCAGAGTGTTTGGGAAATGCTCAAATGATGTATGATTTCCTGAAGGAACTAGTTGCTGGGTGACATCAAAAGTTGTGCTTAGTGACTAAAGAAAGTAGTGATGGGATCAGAGACCTTGAACTTAGGCATGTGAACAAAACCCAGTTACAAAGTCAGAGGTGAAGGCTTTGGGAATGATAGAGCCCATTGCCAGGGCAGTGCCACCTTTTTCATCCAGTAGGGAAGGCTGTCGGTTCATTAACTTCACAGTACTCCTTCCCAGTTCTCCAGGGAAAGATTCTAGGAATGAATGTTTCTGCCATTTTCACAGATGGAGGGGGAAAAAGTATTTTGCTTTTTGTTTTTGTTTCTGTTTTTTAAAAGATTTTATGTATTTATTTGAGAGAGAGAGAATGAGAAGGAACATGAATAGGGGTGAGGAGCAGAGGGGGAGGGAAAGTGGGAGAAAGAATTTCAAGCAGAGCCCATGCTGAGAGCAGAACTGGATGAGGGACTCGATCTCATGATCCCTGAGACTATGACCTGAGCTGAAACCAAGAGTTGGACACTCAACTGACTGAGCCACCCAGGCACCCCCGACTAAACAGTTTCAACATCTTCACGATCTCATATGGTCCTTGGAATTGATTTATTATGGTCACTTTTTTTGCTGAGGTCAACTATTTGTGAATATTGTACATATCCTTTTTGTTAGATAATATCATTCCATGGTAACAGATATATAGGTAAATATAATAAAACATTTGCACAGGTTAGAAAATGGGTTAAGATAAATTGGGAGCAAAATAAACTTGCGTTTAAAAAAAAAAAGATTGACTTTCACAAGTCAGCAGTTGTCCTATCTCTTATACTCTCCTGCTGTCTAATTTTTGACAAGTGTGAAGATGAGAACCAGTAGGGAATATAATTAAGACACTTGCTGGAAACACTTTGTCTTAAGACTAAGAACTAGGAAGATTTTAGAGAAGAGTTTTCAGTATATTTAAAAATTATCAAAAAAAAAATTTAAAACAATCTACCATTATCCCCAAAGCTCTAGAATATTATTCTAGCATATGACTCTATCTAGTTGATGGCTGTGATGGTTGGTTTCTCAGAACACTGTGCATTACCACAGGGGATCTTAGTCCAGAACCCTCTTGTCTTCAGATGTGAAAAATCAGTAATTGAGAACACCTCCTCTGCTGAGGCTGCAAAAATTTATTAGCTGTCCTGTAGGTAGAGTAACTTGAGCGCTATCTTGGGAGAAGACACGTTCAGTGGGCTTCATCCATTGTTGTTCACCTTATCCTCTGAGTTAAACTTCCTGTAGTTTTCTACCTGGATTTAAAATAAATCCGGGGCCCCTGGGTGGCTCAGTCGGTTAAGGTCTGACTCTGGATTTCGGCCCAGGTCATGATTTCAGGGTGGTGAGATCGAGCCCTGCATCCAGCTTGAGATTCTCTTCCTCTCCTCCTCTCCCCACTCACGCTCACGTGTGCTCTATCTCAAAATAAATAAATAAATCTTGGAAATAAATCCATGTAAGGCCTTTCCTTCTGCCTGGCTTTTAAGCCCGTAGAGGGATGGAGTTCTCTCTCTTCCACAGTTAAGCCTGTGCTAAATCACTTCAATTTGCTTCAAAAGGTGGAAACGTGGCTCCTGCAACTTGAAGAGACCATGCAAGGAACAGTGCGACATTCCATCACAGAAGCCATAGCAGCCTACGAGGAAAAACCTAGGGAGCTGTGGATCTTGGATTTCCCGGCACAGGTTGCCCTAACAGGCTCACAGATCTGGTGGACGACAGATGTAGTAATAGCCTTCAGTAGACTGGAGGAAGGCTATGAAACGGCCCTCAAGGATTTCCATAAAAAACAGGTATTTTAGAAAAAAACAAACAAACAACAACAACAAAAAAAACAGGTATTTTAGGGGCGCCTGGGTGGCTCAGTGGGTTAAAGCCTCTGCCTTCAGCTCGGGTCATG
>ML107887.1:0-13983 GCA_003697995.1 Taxidea taxus jeffersonii | reverse complement strand
GTCAAATAAATAAATAAAATTAATAAAAATTAAAAAAAAAAAACACAGGTATTTTATAGGTGCGGGCTTTTGAGGCTTGAGGGGACTTGAAGAGGTAAGCGTTCATTCCTCCATCATTCAGCAGCATCATCTGTGTTCCAGGTGCTATGCTAGGACTATTTCAGCAATCAGTGGTTTGATTTTTCTTTTTCTAGCTTTGTGTTATCCTTCTGGTTTGCTACATGGGTTAAAAAAAAAAATCACATCACTCATCCCCCAAGTCTCTAGTGTATCACATGTACTCAGATACTGTGCCTATTTCTGTCCTTCTGTGTAAGACTCTCCATCTAGGCTAATGGAGTATTTATTACAAAATATGTACATGATTTGCATGACTCAGAGAGATGGAGGGCTCTTCAGCAAAGACAGATGTTTTCATGTATTTTGGGTTTTGGCTAATTACAGATCACAGATGAACAGTTTTGGAAAATGGTCTATTTCGAATTCCATTTTATTCACCCTGTTTCCTCTGTGACCGCTCCGTGAGCCTCCATCTTAAGGTGTGCTCCTAGTTGTGGAATAGTTTAGAGATTCGGCCTTTTTATTGGCTTTTAGATTAAGAGGATATTAGGCTGGAAAGATATTTAAATATTAGTGTTTACTTTTCTTGTTTTCAGTGGCTGAAGTGTGAATCCAGAGACATTAAGCAGTTTTCCCAATGTTGTACAATTTGTAAGTAGCACTGGCAGGACCAGCAGAATTCAGAATGCTCTCCACTGCTTTCTATTGCTTGTCCTCTTAGCACTGCTTTTAATTCACTCCCTGAAAAATCAAATAGGTGCAGAGGGTGAAGGATACTTGGATCATTAACAGATTCAGCAATTTAACATTTTAGAATGTTTTATTTCTTATAATCTTGCTTGAATCTTGAGTAGAGATCACCTGACTTACTGATTTACTAAAGAAGTCTTTGTATTACTTACTTTTGGAGAAAAATAGATTCTTGATGCATGTCTTTAGGAAAAGGGGACATTGGTTTATATTGAGTAGGCTTTAGGTCACTGGATTGGATTTTCAAAAGTGACTGGTTTCCTCCTAGGGCAATAGCTCTACAATTCTAGTCACTGCCATTTGGATGAGAAAGCTACGTAGGTGATTTTTTTTTCATGGACATTAACAGTTAATTAAATTGCAGTTATATTATGGTTTTATAAAAATAAGTTTCTGGTTAGTTAATTTATTGATATCTGTGACTTTCATTATCTATTGAAGAAAGGATTCTTTAAAAAAAAAAGTTTTAACATCCTCTCTTAAATTTCAGGTATTATCAATCATTGCTGAAACTTAAATATTTCAGCATACGTATGCCTACTTTATTTTTCCTTGGCTTCAATCAATTATCTCTTTGCTTACAAGATACCATTTTGTGTGATAATTAAATATTTAATTGCTTAAAACAGTAAATTCTATGTTGTGGATATTTCTTCTATCAATTTTATTTTCAGTGTCATGATTTCTTTATTAACGTGTGTTATGAAAGATTTAGAAAAAGAAAGTACAGATTGAGAAAGAAAAAAAGGAAAATAATTTTTAGAAAACACCCATAGCCCTATAGCTTATCTTCCCACAGGTGACCACTGATGACATTTTGGCATATGTCAAAATTGGCAGATGTCAAAATTTTTCCTCTTTTTTTTATAAATGTGTAGACACATCTGTCTGTCTCTCTCTAAATATATGTCAGTGTGTAGCTATCGACATAAATGTGTATTTGTGCTATTATGTATCAATGTAAATATACATTGAAAATATATAAATATACATAGAAAAAATATTTCTTTATATTTAATACATTTTGTTACTTTTTTTCACTCAATGCTATCTATCATTCATTTTTCTTGCTATAAATACATATCAAGTTGACAAGAAGAATGATTAAATATGGGCATGCCAGAATTTATTTCCTCCCTTCTCTAGGTTTGCTCTGATCGTCTGAGGACTCATCCAGACCTTTTGTAGGTTCTGTAGGTCCAGCAGCGAAGTTCTTGATTTCATGGTGCTTATGTTCTGGTTAACTGTTACTAGATCTTACCTCTTCCTCACAAGGACTGTGGAAATTCTCATTCTGATCTCCACCTCCTATTTTACATGCTGCTGTTTAATTTTTTTAATTTTTTAATTTTTTTTAAAGATTTATTTATTTATTTGACAGAGATCACAAGTAGGAAGAGAGGCAGGCAGAGAGAGGGGGAAGCAGGCTCCCTGCTGAGCAGTTAGCCTGATGCGAGGCTCTATCCCAGGACCTTGAAATCATGACCTGAGCCGAAGGCAGAGGCTTAACCCACTGAGCCACCCAGGTGCCCCTGTTCAATTTTTTTTTTTTTAAAGATTTTGTGTATTTACTTTGGAGAGAAAGTGTCCGCAGGGGAAGAGGTGGAGGCAGAGAATCTCAAGCAGACTCTGTGCTGAGCATGGAACTCAGTCTGGGGCTCGATCTCACCACCCTGAGGTCACAGCCCGAGTGAAACCAAGAGGGAAACACTTAACTGACTGAGCCACCCAGGCATCCCTAATTTAATTGTTTTTAAATCAACCATTATTTGGGTTACTTTAAATCTTCGATGTACCACCATATTAAGCAATGACTTTGCTGATTTTTTTAACCCCATTTTTTATTTTAAAATCCAATTCCCTTCTTCCTGTAGTGTACATTTTAGTGGTTTGTGCCGTGACAGATAATGTCCTACTTATGGAAGACATTTTTTGATTCCTTGTCTTTTGACGTCCTTCTTGACAGTTAAAGCCTAAAATTCTAAGTTGAGAATAATTTTCTTTCAGAACTTTAAAAAATATTCTGTTACCTTATGGCCTTCATTGTTGCTGTAAACTTTCGGGTCATATTATTTTTCCTTCATGTTAATGGTAGGAACATTTGATCTTTGGTCTTTGGCTGCTTTTATGATTTTTTTTGTTTGTTTGTTTCTGTGGTTGTGATATTTTCTTCTACTGTATCTACTTGTACATTTTTTTTTCTCCTGATTTTAAAATTTAACCTGCTTAGGACTCTGTGAACTTCTTGAATCTTTGGTTACATGTTTATCTTCAATTTTGGAAAATTCACCCTATTTTTTTCTTTAATTGATGCCTTTCTTCCATTTGCTCTAATTTATTTGTTTAGAATTTTATCTACTATATGTTGAACCTTCTCATGCTCTCTTTCAACCTCTATCTATATATCAGCATCTCAGTTCCAACTCATGGGCTTGCTCAGGGAGTGCACGAGAGGCAGGAGACAGAAATGTTGTGTTTCCATGTGGCAGTTTAAATCTCAGTCTCTAGATGTTTGAATCTGTCCCCAAATCCTACATTAGGTTGTCATGACATTTGCTACTGTTCTGGCTTGGAGGTACAATGCCTACATCAGGGACTATCACACACTCCCTCCCACCCTCTCCTCCTCCTCCTATCCCGTCTCCTTCCACCTCTCTCCTTTTTGCTATGGACTTTGCACATGGGTATATTTTTGCTCTGTGTGTGTTTTAATGAAGGAGTTGCCCATTTGGCTTAATCTAGTGCATTACAGAATGTCGTTTATTACTACTGCTTAATACTGGTGATTAGGTTGGTTTTTGATTTTTGGCTATCATTAATAGTACTGCAGTAAACAGCCGTGTATATACATACATACAGGTTGTGCATATTTTTCTTTATTTTTTCAGGATAAACTTCCAGAAGTAAGATTGCTGGGTCAATGAGTGTACCTCTTTTATGTGAAACATTGTGGAAATTTACCTTCCCACCCTCAGTGTATGAGGCGTATCCACTCTCTCCCCTGTTGGCAACAATGGATTGTTTTTATTCTTACGGCTAATGTTCTTCATATCCCAAGAGCTTCCACATATTCCACTAATTAACAGATTTAAGGCGTTTTTTTCTCCCTTAAAATAAAGTTTTCCATTCTGTTCAGGAGTTATGTAATGCTTCCTTTTCATGTTGGAGGAGAAGCAGACAACAAGGGAAGTTTATGAAGAAGGCATTTATCTGCTTAATTATGAAACACTTTTAGCACAAATTGAAATGTTTGACAGACCACCCAACAGATGCCTTCAGTACAGTGTTTCAGTTTTGTAACTGATACTAATATGCATATTAGAGAAGCTAACATTTGAATACTGTTGAAGCCTCAATGTGGTTCATGAGAAGTGTGCGCATCTAAGTTGAAACCCCTTTAGTGTGCTCTCTTCAAAAATGGATGTAACCATCTGCTGGAGTTTGTTTTTAATTAAAACTACTCACGCTAATACTGTGAGCAGTTTTTAAAGTGAAACATTAGTCCTTTAAAATTGCTCCGTTTTAAACTGAGATCAGAGTTGGCTATAATTGATGATCTGCCTGTATAAGTAATTATTTTAAATTCTTTGTTTCCTTTTATGTGAGATAATATTGGGATTAAAGGCAAAAATACTGCATTTTGGATGTATATCCCTACTGCCAATCTAATAAATTCAGTTGTTCAGATTTGAGAGGTCTTTGGCAAAAGTACTTTGTTCTGGATGCTTGGGATCTGGTAAGAAGGATTTTCTACTCTTCCTTTATTTTTAATCTGTGTGAAAATCATCAAAAAAGAGATGGGAACATTTGGGACTTGAAAAGCTTAGTTGCTACTGTGCTGGGACATGACCCAGAGCACTCTCAGTAGCTCAAGGTAAGCAATGTAAAATCATTCATCACCCCTCCCCCAACAGGATGAAGAAATACATATAAGAAAGAGACGCTAATTTTGCTGCTTAGGGCCAGTGTTTGGCCTCACTTTTAGTCATTGAGAGATTCTTTCAAAACCAGTTGGATCCAATTTTGATAGTGTTCCTTATCCCAATTTTATTGCGTGAATAGGACAGCCTATGAAACCTGAAGGTACCCAGTGTATACTGAACACACAAGTTATTCTTCTTGCCTCTCTAGAAAAGCGTGATCTGATAACCTGTTTTTTTTTGTAATGTAGCAGGAACCGATATGAGTGGAGCACATACTCTACCTCCCCTCTCATCTGTTAAAAGAAAAATTTCCATAGTTTACCAATTTAGCAGGCTTTTACTCAGTGATTCATGAATCAGGCATCATCTAGTCTAACAGAAAGAGGCACCAAAATGCTGATAAAGCAAGGGATTTTTATAGTCTGAGTGAGCAGTAACAAGGAAATTATACTGGGCATCTGCTGATTGGTTAAATCAGGTTTCCCTTCCTCACATGGAGCAAAGGGACGTCTTGGAGCTGCGGCAGATCTCTTGTATGGAGCAGGCAGGTGCTGGCTGGTTGCCCTAGGCCTGCCTTTCTGGGGAAGCTGAGCACAGAAATTAAGTTCTGGTTTGCTGACCCAGGACACGGCCTGAGTGACTTCATCTTGGGTTTTGTCTGGTTACTTTCACACAGCCAGAATTTTACTGAATAACCAGCAATCAAAAAAAATCGTATCTGGGTATAGTAAACCAGTTACTTTGAGGAATGCCTAGAAGGGGATAGCGGATGAGGTTGGTTATTGAGAGTGGAGAAAACCTCAGGTGAAAAAAGAGACTATTATAGCAGGAAGCCTGTTTGATCCAATGAAGTTGGAACTTGTCATTGGAAATGACAAACTCAGATTCAATAACTAAAAGATAAGTGGGTCCATGGCAACGTTAAGGAGTAAGTGTGGAAGAGATGGCGGGCAGTTGGAACCACTTCTGCCTCCTGTATATCCCGAGAGATTGTCAGTGGGTGTGTCTGCTCCCGGGATAAAGTCCTGAGAAGTGTGTCATAAATATTGTGAGGTGTCTGTCAAGGACTTTTGGTATGACTACATCATGACCCTAGATCTCTAGTTGGGTAGCTTTTTCTTTGAAGGATGGGATAGAAATACTTAATTTCTTTGGGCTGTATAGTTTCTTTCACATCTGCTCATGTCTGCTATTGTGGTAGGGAAGAAGCCATAGACAATTTTTAAATAAATAGCCATGGCAAGTTTCCAATAAAACTTTATTTATAAAAACCAGTAGGGTATCCAGATTTGTCTGGTGGCCTGTGGTTTGCCAATCCCTGTTCTAGAGAAAGCAGCAGAACAGATCCTGAAGTAACACAAGAACTCCACAGTGACAGATGTAAGAGAAGATTTAGTGCCCATATAGCCATGTGAGTCCAGTCTGAGCCATAAATCCAAGAATTGTTTCCTTAAACAGACCATAACGGCAAAATTTTTTAAAAGATTTTGTGTATTGGTCAGAGAGAGGAAAGTGCCCAAGCAGGGGGAACAGGAGGCAGGGGGAGAAGCTGACTCTCTGCAGAGAAAGAAAAAGAAAGTCGAGTTTGGGGAGAGAAGGAAAAAGATCACGAAAAGGAACCATAACTTCGTATGAGAAGAGATTTTTAAAAGATCATGTAACACTATGTGTGACTTAATGTTTAGCATAAAAATTTTAAATAAAATTTAAAATAAATGGATGAATTTCCATGAACATTGTTTCTGAGATAGATTCAAAATGAGGTAGAAATTTGAGTAGACCAGTAACCGCAGAAATAATTGAAATGGTAATCAAGGCAGTTTAATTTGCATACCCACCCCCTAAGTTGAGCCCTGCTCCAGTGGTTTTATCAGACATTTTAAAAAAGATACATACCATGTTATATCACCTGTTTTAGAGTGTAGAAAAAGATGGAATTTTTTTTTTTGCTCATTTTATGAAGTTCTAATAAATTAGATAGAAAATGCAGACATTGGTAAAGTACAAAAGAAAATTCTGTTGGCCAATCTCCTGAATTTATCCTCTTTTTTTGGTCTGGATTTTTCCTTAACACTGTTGGGTGACCATCTTCTGTGGGTCTCAAATTTCGTACATTTTTTGAGCAGAGGAACTTAATGCCTTTGTTCTAGACTAGCTTCCAAGGATGTTTATTATACAAACATTTTTGCAAGATAGTCTCTCTCATGTTTCTCTCCAGAGCAAAGGGTAGATTGGCTTACTGTCCAGTATAATAAAGAAAAAATCTCCTTCCAGGGCTAAGTTCAGACATGGTTTTGCTTTAGAAAAGATTTGGGTTCCCTAAACTCAAGGTTCTTGTCCTATAACACAACTCACTACATATACAAGCATTATGTGGCTCTTTTGAGGTTATCCTTTAAAAGTCGGGAATTGGAGGTGGTTGCAAATGCTGATATGTACATACTACTCAGTGTATTGGTGTGACTAATGACCTGTCCTTTATCTGTGATCCAGAAGCTCTGTGTCTTCTGCCAGGATCCCTTAATCTGAGCCAGGCTGACTTGAGCATACAAGGAGAGTAAAATCTCAAACTGTCCTCATTTCTTAACAAGCGTGTTGTATGTGTTAGAAGTTCATTCTTTTTTGTTGCTTACCATTCCATCGTATAACTATAGCACACTTTGTGTATCCTATCCATTCTGTTGACTGATATTGGGGTTTCTGATTTGAGGCTACTGTTTCTAAAGATGCTTGAAACATTCTTGTCCAAGTCTTTTGATAGACATAGATTTTCCTTTCTCCTGGGTATAATATCTAAAAGTGAAATTGCTGAATCATAGGGAAGGTATATGTTTACTCATTTAAAAAACTGCCAGACAGATCTCCATCGTTACATTCCCATTAACAAGGTGACACAATTCTAGTTGCTTCATATACTGGCCAGTATTGATTGCCATCAGTCTTTACAATTGCAGACATTCTAGTGGGTGTGAGATAGTAGTAGCTTGTTGTGGTTTTAATTGGCTTATCTCTAATGTCTAGAGATGTTTAGTAACTTTTCACATGTTTATTGGCATTCATGTATCTTTTATTGTGAAGAATCTGTTCAAAAAACTTGCCCAGTTTTTTTGTTGTTTTTTTTTAATTGGGATGTTTGTCTTTTTATTGTTGGTTAGAGGATTTCTTTATTTGGTAGCAGTTCCTTTGAAGGAAATGAACAGACTGCTCATTTTATTAATGGTATGTTTTGTGAGAGAAATATTTTTATTTGGATGTGTAGTGTATCAAATTTTTCTTCTATGGTTGATAATTATTGTGTCAGGCATAAGAAATTCTTATTGTCTCAATGCCATGGAAAGATTCTCCTATTTCCTTCTAGGTGCTTTATAGTTCTGGGTTTTTCATTTAGATCTGTTATTCATATGTAGTTGTTTTATTTTTTTGTTTTTGTTTTTTTGGCTTTTCCATTGTATTAACTTGGCACCTTGATCAAAGTCATATAGAGAGATCTATTGCCAGACTCTCCTGTTGTATTCATCTCTTTATGTATTTTCATGCAAAATCCACACTGTATTAATTATGATAGCTTTATAGTAAGCTTTGAAATCAGGTTAAATATAGCCTCCAACTTAGTTCTATTTTTAAATTTTTTTCCACAATTGTTTGGGCCATTCTAGGTTCTGTTCATGTCTACATAAATTATCATACTGTTTATTTTTAGAAGCCTAATCTGTTAGCCTAATTAATTTTAACTAGGATGACATCAAATATAAATAGGAATGTTGGGAGGGTGGATATCTCACCATGATGCATCTTATCTAAGAACATGGTATATATCTTGACATAGGTTGTGTTTAATTTTTCTCAAAATATTTTCCTGCTGTTTTCAATGTCAGGGTCTTGCACATTTCTTGTTAGATGTAATTTTAAATAGTTAATATATTTTGATGCTTAGAGGTGCCTGGGTGGCTCAGGGGGTTGGGCCTCTGCCTTCGGCTCAGGTCATGATCTCAGGGTCCTGGGATCGAGCCCTGCATCAGGATCTCTGCTCAGCAGGGAACCTGCTTCCCCCCATCTCTCTCTGCCTGCCTCTCTGCCTACTTGTGATCTCTCTTTCTATCAAATAAAATCTTTTGAAAAAATATATTTTGATGCTTAAAAATTTGTTTCCCAATGTTTGTGGCTGGCATATAAAATAGATTTTTTAATCTTAGGACTTTGCCAAATTTGTCTTAGGACTTTGCCAAACTTTGCTTAATAGTTTTAGTAAATGTTTTTATAGTTTCATAGGGCTTGCTGTGTCCATGAACATGTCCATCTGTCAATAATGACAGTTTTACTTCTGGTCTCCCATTCTTCTTTGCCCTTTATTCCCTCTTCCTGAATTTATGACTCAGCTAGAACCTCCAGTGCCATGTTGAATGGAAGTAGTTAGAGCAGACATGCCGGCTTATTTCCAGTCTCAGGGAAGAATAATTTAAATTTTCACCATTAAGTATGATTGTTGCTGCAGGTTTTTGGAGATGCCCTTTCTGAATTTGAGGGAGAGCCCTTCCATTGCTATATATGGAGAGTTTTTTTTTTTTTTAATTTATTTACTTGTTAGAGAGAGAGAGCACAGGCAGACAGAGTGGCAGGCAGAGGCAGAGGGAGAAGCAGGCTCCCTGCCAAGCAAGGAGCCCGATGTGGGACTCGATCCCAGGACGCTGGGATCATGACCTGAGCTGAAGGCAGCTGCTTAACCAACTGAGCCACCCAGGCATCCCTACGGAGAGTTTTTATCTTGAAGAGACATTGAACTTTTTCAAATCTGTTGAGATTTTCCACATGTCTGCCTCTTTTATTCTGTTACTGTGGTGAATTTTTGAATGCTAAGCCAACTTTGCATTCCTGAAATAAATGCCACTTGGTTAATGATGTATTATCATTTATATATGTATATATGTATTTTTGCTGGGTTTCATTTGCAAATATTCTGTCCAGGAATTCTCTATATATGTTCATAAGGGACTTTCATCTGTAGTTTCCTTATAACATCTCCACCAGTTTGGGCATCAGCATTATGCTCTTTACAAGGAACTGGAAAATATTGTATTCTCACGTATTTTGTAAGTTTACGATAGAAATCACTGGAGATACCATCTGGGCCTGGAATTTTCTTTAGGATCATTTTGTTAATTATAAATCAATTTCTTTTACATATATATATACGCTACAGAGCGTCCTATATATACATATATATATATATGCCAAGCAAGGAGCCCGATGTTGGTTTTTTTTTTTTTTACTTGCATCACTTATGAAAATGTGTGTTTTTCAAAGTACTTATCTGTTTCATCGAAGTCAGGGACTGGCACATTACAGCCCTCTGGCCACATCTGGCCCAGTGCCTCTGTCTTCGGATGCTTCAACGCGGCCATAGCTACGTGGAGTCATTTCAGTGGGGACTTTGTAGACCTCAGTGCCTCAGATGTTGCCTGTCCGGACCTTTACAGGACCATGACTTTCAGCCTTGATCTAAGTTTTCAAATGTATTGACGTGAATTGGTCTTCGGTCCTTAACATTATCCTTAGCACCTGGAGGATCTCACACCCTGTCCCTCTTGCATTCCTAGTGTGGGTGATTTGTGTTCTCGCTCGCTTGCTGTCTCTGTCTCTCTCTCTTTTTGAAATCAGTCTTTCTCTCTGTTTATCCTTCTTATTTACATTTTCATAGAACTGATCTTTGACTTTGCTGATTTCTGTCTCTTGTTTGATATTTCACGGATTTCTGCTTTATCTTGATTACTCCCTACTACTTGCTTCAATTTCCTCCTCTTTTTCGGGTTTCTTAAGGTGGCAGCATACTGATTTTACACCCTTTTTCTTTTCTAATACAAGCATTTAAAGGAAATTTTATAACTTGATGAGGAATATCCACTAGAAACCTGCAGAGAAAATCATGCTTAATGGTGAAACTTTGGAATCCTTTCCATTAGTGTCAAGAATGAGGTAATTAGGCGCACTGTCGCTGACATTCATTGCTCAGTACTGTGCTGGGTTTAGCAGTACAATTAATGGAGAAGTAGGAAATGCACAGCAGAAAGAAGGCCACAGTGGAAAGGAAGACCACAGCACGTGCCCTGATAGTGTCAAGAGAATGTGGGACCTGGTTCCCTTGCCGCTTTGCTTTGTTCCAGCTGAAAAGAAAATCCATTGCTCCTGATACTGCTGAAGGGGAAACATGGGTGGTTTTCAGGATTCGAGATCCTTGTTGCTATTGTTGTAAAACAAAAGGAACATGACTTCCTTGTTATGTCCACATAGCATTGGGAAGGGATCGAGGTTTCTGGTAGCTGACCCCTCAAGCGCTATACTCGTTACATTGTGGTGCTCGCTCAGGTCTGTGAGCTCAAGATCTTAACATTTCAACAGAGGGGCCCTTCCAGCTTCTCGGCCACTGTGGCTCAGGTGTGCCTCAGTTGGGAAAGGCCTTGCCCGATGCTGGTGAAATTGCACACTTCTGCTTCGAAGATGATGATGTTCTGCGTTGTCTTATTGAAGCCTGTAGGATTTATTGGCATAGTTCTTCAGGTTCACATATATGGTCTCTTCCTTCTACCCCACGACAGGAGCTGGGTAGGTCAGGACAGAACTGAGAATCAGCCACCACCATGGATCAAGAGCCAGCCCTTTTCTCTGACCTTGAATCTGTGATGTCCTGTGCCTGATACCTTACTTTGTGGTGAGCTCACCATCATCCCACCAAGCAAATGGCCCTCTTTTTGGACCTTAGACATCTCTAACATATAAACCTCTTATATGTTTAAGACGTGTCTTAGATGTCTCTAACATATAAACCTCAGTTGGTCATGAGTCATGTGGCTCTTTTGGGAAGTATTTCCATTTTTATCCAAACAAGAGAATTCATGGGTAGTGGATACCTAGTTAATCCCCTTTGTTGCCAGAATCATTACAGGTCAGCATGACCTGGTAGTGGATAATAGGTTGTCTACTTGGGAAAGTTTTGTGTTTATAAAATATGCAGTAAAATCCTAGAATCAGGTCCTAAATCCTGGCTCCACTTTTTAGAACTGTGTGATCTTGAGCAGATTTTCTTATATAAAAATGGAATCATGGTGATACCTTCCCCATAGGGTTATTATGATGATTAACTTAGACTTACATACATATATTCTTTATGTATGCATGTACATATGCACAATGCTTGTTAGATAGTAAGAGTTCATTAAATAGCAGCTCTTATTATCTGTTGATGCCATCAGAGAGAACTAGATCACTCTCGATGAGCTAGTGTTCAGCCCTCCGCACTACTTACTGTCTTGTTCGAACACAAGCAGAGCCTCTGACTGTTGGGAGCCCTTTCTCCACCTGTGCTTGGGTCTCTTCTGAAAGGGACTCTCAGGATTCCCTGGCTGCCTTTTCTACGGTGTCTTCCGATTCTCATTTTTGCTCCTTGCTGTGCTCATTTAAACATTCCTAAGTGTCTCATTGCTTACAAACAAAATAACCAGCAGATGTCACATCTCCCATTTCCTACTCTCACCCTGTAACTTTTATTATAATGAAACTGTTTGAGCTAAATATCGACAATTGACTTTTATCTTCTCATTCTCATTCCTCTCCATGACCCCGTTCTACCACTTGACTGAGTCTCTCTCTGTGTTGTTGTTAGAAATGCTTCTTCCTCTTTTAATACTCTCTTCCCTTATTTCATGTCTGTTTGAAATCTACTTTATCATCAACATCTTGACTCTTCGCTTGTATTTCCTTGCTCCTCTTCTTCCTCCTCATCTATTCCTTATGGCTCTGACTTAGGTGCCTTTTTCCTCTCATCATACCAACATCCCTGCTAATCGCATCTGCTTTTATGGCTCTTTTCCTTCCTTTTGTAAGATGCTCTTGATGGTGATCTCCAGCTCAGACCTCTCTCCTGAAGAATGTGTACTGGGCTTTTCCACTGCACACTGACAGGCACCTCCAACCTAGAATGTGGGAAATCTATTCACTATTCTCAAACCTGCTTCTCCAGTGTTCCCAAGGTCAGAAAGAAACCAATGTCCTTCACCCGTTGCTCACCTAGTAGCCTGTTTGACCGCTCTTTTACCTGCTGTCCAGTCAGCTACCACATCTCTTCAGTTACCCTAAATATACCTGTTCTCGTGGTTTCCTCCACTGCTTTGTTAATAACCTGGTCCCAGGCACACTTCTTTCTTACCTGGATGATAGCGTTCTGCTCTCAGGTCTTTCTTCTCTAGTCTGGTTTCCCCTCCAATTCATCATCATACAGGCAGAGAAATCGTTTAAAAACACACAGCTAATTACTATCACACTTTTTAAAACTCTTCAGCAACATCTCATTGCCGTTGAAGTTCAGACACCTCAGTAAGCTGGCCAAGCCCTATGTGGTTGCACCCCTCGGTCTCCAGTGTCTTTGAGCGTGTGGTCCATCTGGTCCCGCCCCTCTCCCAGGCGAGACGTGTGTCAGTTCCCTGACAGGGTCACCCGGCTGTCTCCTGGCTGTGTGCACCGGCTGCCTCTGGTGGCTTCCGCCCCGCCTCCATGGGGGCCCAGCCTCTGAGTTTTTTTACGACCTAAATTATACTCCTCCTGTAAGTCTTAGCATAAATAGCCCTTCCTCCAAAATGTCTTTCCAAGCCCTTGATGAGGCCAGGCCCTTTTTCTGTGTGCGATCATGGCACTTTCTTCTTACTCTAGCAGAAGGATTCTGCATTCTGTTTTGACCTGTAACCTCTGGAAACAGTCATCACATTTGCGTTACCCTGTGACTGAGAGAATAAAATACTGATGCGGTGTGTTGTGCGGGGTGTTGCTGTCCGCCCTTCCTTCCTTCCCTCCTTCCTTTCCTTCTTTCCTTCCTATGATGGGTGTGTAATGAGATCATGCCTAAGACAGGTAAGGGCCTTGTTCCTTTAGAGCTTAGAGTCAGGTGGAGGAGACAAGTAGTAAACAAGGAAATAAGTAAGTGAATGATAGGCTACTAGGAAGTACCATGAGGAAAATAAAATAGGAGCCTGTAGAATAATTGGGTGGGGGGCAATAGTAAACAGGTTGGCCAGGGAAGGCTGATCTGAGGAGGTAATTTTGAACTAAGACATGAATGATGAGGGCAAGCCAGCTGTGTAAAGAACAGAGGGGAAATGCCTCCAGGAAGATGAAACCATTTCTCTGGCCCTGAAACAGCCATGATGGAAGAACATCAAGGCCAGTACAGGTAGAGTGATGTGAGGTAGGAAGGAGGCATGGGAGG
>ML107886.1:28263-75361 GCA_003697995.1 Taxidea taxus jeffersonii | reverse complement strand
AGCTGGATAAAGTATTCTTGGCTGCATGTTTTTCTCATTTAGTGCTCTGAATATATCATGCCAGTTCTTTCTGGCCTGCCAGGTCTTTGTGGATAAGTCTGCTGCCAATCTAATATTTTTACCATTGTATGTTTTACAGACTTCTTGTTCTGTGCTGCCTTCAGGATTTTCTCTTTGTCGCTAAAACTTGTAAATTTTACTATTAGATGCCGGGACCGATTCCTATTGATTTTGAGGGGTGTTCTCTGCATCTCCTGGATTTTGATGCTTGTTCCCTTTGCTATATTAGGGAAATTCTCTATAATAATTCTCTCCAGTATACCTTCTGCTCCTCTTTCTCTTTCTTCTTCTTCTGGAACCCCAATTATTCTAATGTTGTTTCGTCTTATGGTATCACTTATCTCTCGAATTCTCCCCCGTGGTCCAGTAGTCGTTTGTCTCTCTTTTGCTCAGCTTCTTTATTCTCTGTCATTTGGTCTTCTATATCACTAATTCTTTCTTCTGCCTCATTTATCCTAGCAGTAAGAGCCTCCATTTTGATTGCACCTCATTAATAGCTTTTTTTATTTCAACTTGATTAGATTTTAGTTCTTTTATTTCTCCAGAAAGGGCTTTTATTTCTCCGGACAGGGTTTATCTAATATCTTCCATGCCTTTTTCGATCCCAGCTAGAACCTTGAGAATCGTCATCCTGAATTCCAGATCTGACATTTTACCAATGTCTGTATTGATTAGGTCCCTAGCCTTCGGTACTGCCTCCTGTTCTTTTTTTTGTGGTGAGTTTTTCTGCCTTGGCATTTTGTCCAGATAAGAATCCGCTGTTCTCCTTGTTAAGTGAACTTAGTCTTGGCTGGATTTCTTGTTGATCTTCTGGGGGCCTGTTGTAGTGATTCTCAGGTGTCTCTGCCCTGGGCAGAATTGCACCGCCCTTACCAGGGGCCAGGCTAAGTAATGCTCTCAGGTTTGCTTTCGGGAGCTTTTGTTCCCTGAATGCTTTCCGTAGAGTTCGAGAGAACGGGAATGAAAATAGTGGCCTCCCAATCTCCAGCTTGGAGGAGCCAAGAGCTCGGGGCACCAGTCTTCAGTGTGCCTTCAGAGAAAAGCGCTTAATCACTCCCTTCTCTTCAGCCTCCAGCCATGCTTGGAGAAAATCGTGCGTAATCAGTCCCGTCTCACTGGCTTCTGGCTGTGCTCCGAGGTCACCCAGCCTGTGACCAAGCTTCTCTGTCTCTGGCAGAGTCCCACCTGGAGTCTCTGAACCTGGTAGATCCCTGAACTCTCCCAGGTCTAGTCTCCCCGGATCTTGTGGGGACCCCTCGCACAGAGCACTGGCCCGTGTCACAGACCATGGCTCTAGGTAACCCCGAGTTGAGAGTTCACTCCTCGACTCTGTCTCTGCAGCCAGCTTCCCCGCTCTAATACCTGTGAGCTCTGCAACACTCAGACATCCCCGATCCTTCTATGACCCTGTGGGACCTGAGTCCACGCTGTCCCCGTGAGGTCTTCACCACAGTTTAGCCTCTGGAGCGATGTCCCTCCGTGGAGCAGACTTTTAAAAGTCCTGATTTTGTGCTCTGTTGTTCTGCCGCTTGCCGGGAGCCAGCCCCTCCCCCCGGGGTCTATCTTCCTGTCGCGTTGGATTTACTTCTCCGCTGGTCCTACCTTTTAGAAAGTGGTCGATTTTCTGTTTCTAAAATTGTTGTTCTTCTTCTCTTCGATCTCCTGTTGGATTCGTAGGTGTTCGGTTTGGTTTGATAGGCTATCTAGCTGATCTCCTCCTGCCTGATGTCGTCTCAGCCTGCTACTTCTCTGCCATCTTGACTCCTCCTGTTCTTTTCTTTTTTATATGAAGAGCCATTCCAGCTCCCTTATGATTAGTACAGGCATGGTTTGTCCTTAATACCCTTTACTGTGAACCTACTTGTGTCTGTTTACTCAAGCTGCCTGTACCTGGGTCTCGCTTTATTTTTGCATTATAATTGAAACGTTTAGTTCATTTACATTTACTAGTATTTGCACTATTGGATCTAAGCTGAACATCTGTATTAATCCTGTCTTTTCTTTTTTCCTGCATTTCTGAGGCAATGACCTCTGAGGCCTTACTGACACTTGCCTCCCAGGGCTAGCGAACTCTGAGAACACCTCTATGGGACCTTGCCTTTCATTTGCAAACCAACCATTGCAGGAGCCCATCCCCTTCACCCTCTTCTTTGAACTCTGGAGCTCAGGACACCATCATCCTGCCATGATCACCTCAGAGCCAGGCACCAGACAACCAGGGAGAGCCCCCAACGTCCCAGAGCCCCCAGAGTCATTCAAGCCAGCCAACCCTAGACCTGCCTGCTCTGTCTCACTTGCTCTTTCCCTTGGAAACCACAATAAAGTCTCTGGCCCCTGCTGTCCCCTCTTTCTCCATTTCCTGACAGGTCCTGGTGCTTCTCTGTGGGGTACCCTGTGGGCGCCCCTTTTTTTGGGGAACTGGGAGTAGCAAATTTTCTTTTTCTTTCTTTTTTTTTAGGATTTTATTTATTTATTTGACAGACAGAGACACAGAAACAGAGGGAACACGAGCAGGAGGAGGGGGAGGGGGAGAAGCAGGCTCCCCACTGAGCAGGGAGCCTAACTTGGGGCTCAATCCCAGGACCTTGGGATTATGACCTGAGTCGAAGGCAGATGTTTAACTGACCGAGCCATCCAGGTGCACCTCAAACTATCTTTTCTTAAAAACCATCTCGGTCCGCTGGTGGGGCCATGCCTACATCATCATGAAACCCACATCATTGTCATCTTGTCATTTCCATTCTGGCACCATCTCTTTTTGCTCTTTCCTGCTTTCTTTTGTATTGATCATCTTTTTTCTCCTCAATGTTGTCTGAATCCCTTATTGGCTTATTAAACATGCTACCTTGTGTCATCTCAGTGCTTCCCCTCTGATTGAGAGTGTGCCTCTGAGACTTTCCACATAAGCTTTATTTTTGCTTTTTAAAGATTTTATTTATTGGAGAGAGAGAGAGACAGAACATGAGCAGGGAAGAGGGGCGGAGAGAGAGAGAGAGCAAGAGGGAGAAACAGGCTCCCCACTAAGCAGAAAGCCCGATGTAGGACTCAATCCCAGGACCCTGGGATCATGACCTGAGCCGAAGGCAAATGCTTAACTGACTGAGCCACTCAGGCGCCCTTCCACATAAGTTTAAATAACCTTATTCTCTTTCATGTTGAAAGAAATTTATAACCACAGGCACTTATTTTCCCCCCTCACATACTTCTGCTATTATTTCACACTTTCTAAATGTATCATAAAGTATAGACTACAGTGTTATTTTATGTGCTTTAAGTCGCAAGTTGGCACTTAAAGCAATTAAATGTATAAGTACATTTCTTTTTCATATTTTTTAAAGATTTTATTTGTTTATTTTAGAGAGTGAGAGAGAACAGGAGCAGAGGGAGAGGCAGAGGGAGAGGGAGAAGCAGACTCCCCGCGGAGTTGGGGGTCCAACACTGGGCTCCATCCCAGGACTCTGGGATCATGACCTTAGCTGAAGGCAGCGGCTTAACTGATTCAGCCACCCAGGGTCCCCACTAAGTTCCATACTATTAATTCCAAAATTTCCTTTACCTTTATTTAGAAAAGTAAATAGCCAAGAAAAAACCATAAATCAAGTAAGAGAACATGGAATAAAGGAAAAAGTTTTGTATTTTAGTAACTTTATTTATTTATTTAATAGAGAGAGAGGGGTGGGGGAGGGGGCAGAAGGAAAGGGAGAAGCAGACCCCCGCTGAGCAGGGATTCTCTACGAGGAACTCCATCCCAGGACCCTGAGGTCCTGACCCGAGCCAAAGGCAGAAACTTAACCTATTGAGCCACCCAGGTGCCCCGCCTCCTTCTTAAACACAGATTTGTGGTTTTTCCTGGTCCTTTTTCCTGCTCTGGATCCCGGTCATGACCAGGTTTGTTCCCCCACCCCCATGGGTCCCTCCTGCACATACATATCCCTCCTGCTGAGGACCCTGACCCTCATTTCAGAAGCCTGGATGGGCCCAATCCAGGAGCACAGATGGCCATTCTTCTCTGCTCAGCAACCACACTTTGTCCCACGGGCTTCTGTTCCTTCTTGCTGCTGTTGCAAAGTCAGCTGCTCTCTCCCCTCCCAACCGTCCCCAGGGGCATGGGATGCATCCTGTCTCTTCTTCTTCTTTTTTTTTTTTTTAAGATTTTATTTATTTATTTGACAGACAGAGAGCACAAGTTGGCAGAGAGGCAGGCAGAGGGGGAGGAGGAAGCAGACTCCCTGCTGAGCAGAGAGCCTGATGTGGGGCTCGATCCCGGGACTTTGGGATCATGACCTGAGCCAAAGGCAGAGGCTTTAACCCACTGAGCCACCCAGGCACCCCCTGTCTCTTCTTTTTTTCTGTATTCCCCTTGGAGATTTTTCTCTTCATGCTGGGCTTTCAGCAACGTGATGAAAGTGTGCATCCCTTCACCACCTTTCATTTATTCTGCCTGGAGCTGGTAGAGTGTTTTAGACATTGGGTTCACATTTTGCATCAAGTTTGAGAAAATCGTGGCCAGTGCCACGAAATTAAATAGATTTAATATCTATTTGACTCAATTTCTCCATCCTTTTCTGTGATCTTAGGAAACTTAACATCACCCCTCTCTGGAGGGGCTCTGGACTTTTCAAGATGCTTTTCTCTGGATTTTAATTTGAATATGTTCTTAGGTTCTTTCTTTGTTATTAATGATAATTTGAGTTATTCCTTTGAAAAAGCAAATGCTTCATTGCAAATATGTTATTTTTCATTTCTATAATTTCCATTTGGCTCTTTTTATCATTTCTATTTCAGTTGTAATATTCTCTTTTGTTCCCTGATTAGGTTGGTATTTCTTTTAAGATCTAAGTTTAAGGGCCTATTTAGCCAAAACGGCTCCGGCTCCATTTCGGTTGAATAGGCATTGTGGTGTTTATGCTGTAAAACTTAAACTGTCCCTGCCCCCCTTCCACAAGGCACCGCTGCTCCCCGCAGGGGACTTACTTAAAAACAAGTCCCAGAAACCAGTCCCAGGTAACAAAGCCCAAATACAAGGGTGGGTCGGCCTGGTGGAGGTATCCAATCAGTGGGGCACGCATACTGTCTCCCTAGCTACCAAGGTGTGTGGGTCCCACCCTTTGGGCGCCAATTCTGGCCAAGGTGATAGGCTAGTTCAAATGCCTACTATGGGGTAAATTGTAACTCAGTTGGTCACTTATGTGTGACCTAGCCTGACTGCAGTTTTCTCTGTCATTGGTCACCTGTGCATGGCTAGGCCCAGCCACATGGCCTTTGCCCTTAAAAGCCAGTCTGTAAGGCAGAGAGGGGTCTCCTCTTTGTGAGAGACGGCCCTGGCCGGTCAGTTTGATTCTTGATGCTTGGCGCGAAATAAAGCTTTGCTTGACCTTCGCTTTGTATCAGTCTCGTTCCTTTGATTACGGACCCAACATAAGCATGTTTTTAATAGCTGATTCAAGGTATTTACTTGTTATTTTATAAACATATGAACATATGAATATTTTTCTGGGTATGGGTTAAATTTCTCTGCATCTTCACATCTGTTAATTTTTAATTTTTTATTCTGGGGACTTAGGGTGTTACCTTGCTTATTATTTTGGTTGTTAACCACATACTGTCTGAATATCGTTGTCTTTCATCCGGCAGGCAGTTTCAAGCCTTCTGTCAGCGTGTTCCCTGTGAATATTGCTTGTAAGCTTTTACAAAATGAATCAAGTATCTTTACACGGTGGTATTAGCATGACTCCTAAACATGGCATTACCAAGAAGTCTTCTTAATGCTTAGGTGCTTAATAAGACTTAATAAGACCCTCACCCCTCACTCAAACCTTGTTGGGACCACAGCAGCTCAGGAAGAGTGTTTTCTTTGTGACTGTTCTCTGGGTGGTCTCATGGAGCCCCATCCTACACATCCAGTTCTGTATCCCTAACCCCGTACAAGTTCCTACAGCCCTTCTTCACTTGCATCTTTTCTCTCTGTAACCTGCCCCTCAAATTCCAGCCTTCTTGGTAGCCTCGAGCTCCCAGCTCTCTCTCCTGGGTTCTGCCCAACTACACTGCTGAGCCCATGTGCCGCCCACTGTTTGCCATAGGAAGAGGTCTCTAGACAAAAGCAGGTACATCATATGGGTCCCTTCTCTTGTTTCCCTTCATTCTGAGACTGCTTCTGCTCAGGCTCCTCAATGTGCCACATCTCACCACTTTCTGGAACACCCACCCCAACTCTTCATCTGCTTAAGTTTTACTCGCCTTCCAAGCTTCTTAGCAAAGACCTTATTCTTCAAGAACATGTTTCCCTAAATGTTCCAAATATGGGGTCAATGTCACTTCATAGTTCCATACAACATGAGATTCCTTAAGATAAAACACAGCATCCCGTGAGATCCAGTTTACCTGCCTGTATACCCCCATGAAAAACAGAACAACTTAGGACCAGGGGTGCCTTCATATTGTTCCTTCATGTTTCTATCTAGCACCTAGAATAATATTAGTTTTGTGTGTGGGACACTAAACCAGGGGTTGTAGAAAATATAAATAAGGTCCAGTTCTAACTCTTGAAAAACATAAAATGCTATAAGCAAACCCAGACTGAAACACAACAAATGAAATGCAAGCAACATGTTTCAAAGCCTTGGAGGTTTGAAACAACATGTACTCACTCATAGTTTTGGAGGATAGAAGTCCAAAATCAAGGCGTCGGCAGGCCCATGATTGCTCAGGAGACTCTAGGGGAAAACCCGTTCCTTGCCTCTTTCCCCTTATGGGGTTTTCTGCATTTCTTGGCTAATCCCTCTCTCTCTGATAGGGAAGAGTGGTTGCATTTAGGCTCTGCTTGGATGATCCAGGATAACCCCTAATGTCATCACACTGTTTGCCACGTAACAGCCAAGGATGACTGGGGTGTGGACATTCCCTTACAGCTGCCATCCAGCCTGCCACAGCAGTTTAAAATGGGTGAGTTATTTTTTTCCTAAATATTTATTTATTTTAGAAAGAGACAGAGTGAGCAGGGTGTGCAGGGGGGCGCAGCAGGAGAGGGGAAAGAATCTCATGCAGACTGCATGCTGAGTGCAGAATCTGATGTAAGGCTTCATCTCACAACCCTGCTATCATGACCTGAGCTGAAATCAAGAATGAGAAGCTTAATCAACTGAGCCACCCAAGCATCCCCCATGTGAGTTAAGGGGAACAGAAATCAAGGCATGAGTGGTTCAGAAACGTGGAAAGGATTTGGCATTAAGAACGAACAAACAAATGAAACAATTGAGAATCAGTAGGAATTCTAAAACCTGGGAGAGAGGCAGCCCAGTTCCAAACTATGAGACTATAAAGATGACATGGAGAATGTTCAGATTAAGCTCTAGAACATGGAATACAGGAAGGAGTATTTTGGGGCAAAAGACCAGAAGGATAGTTTGGAGAAGAAAGCAGATGGTCATGGAAATAATCCCCCTATAGTTTGTATTAATTTGTATTAATGTGCATTTAAAAGAACGTGGAAATTTTGAGCAAGAGAATGCTTAGGTTCTCAAAGATTACATGAGCAGCTGGGTGCACGGTGATTTAGATGCAGGAGGCCATCTGTCCATTAGCCAATCCCATACTGAAGGTTATTCTTTTTTCTGTTGAATATTCTTTTCTTTTTTAATTTTTAAAAAGATTTTTATTTATTTATTTGACAGACAGAGATCACAAGTAGGCAGAGAGGCAGGCAGAGAGAGAGGAGGAAGCAGGCTCCCTGCTGAGCAGAGAGCCTGATTCGGGGCTCAATCCCAGGACCCTGGGATCATGACCTGAGCTGAAGGCAGAGGCTTTAACCCACTGAGCCACCCAGGCGCCCTCTGTTGAATATTCTTTAATGGCAGGAAGACTTACTGTGAGTATTAAAAATATATAAATCTTAACAGTGTCATTAAATACATGAAATCAAATATGTTATACAGGTTCTCTGCAAAGAATAGAAGTTTTAAAGAAATGTTTTAGTCACTATACTTAATGTGGTAAGATACATAAAAAATTAACATAATTTAAGCCTTTGGAAATGTGTTAAGATTTTGGATGAACATCAGCTCTGAAGTTAAAGCTGCCCTTGTCACCATGAGATTAAATTTGACTGTGTGCTTTGCTAGCATCGTTTTCTGCAAGAAAAGGATTAGAATTGTTCATGTGTGAGAGGAGGTCATTAAGTAGATGTGACAGCTGGTTGACCCATGGGCTGGATCCAGGCGATCAGAGGCTCCTCACCATTTTGTCTGTGCTTGGAATAGGCATCCTGTTTGCCTCCCTGCCCCCAGAAGCCGCCCCAAGGACACAGCCCTAGGAGAGTGACCTGGTGCTGAGACCATGTGGACCGTGCATGTGACTGAGCCCCACTAAAGCTTCTGTGGAAACTTTAAGGCTTGGGAGTGGGATGGAGATCATTTGCTACATATGCCCAGGGCAAGCCTCAGATGTAAGTTGCTCCTTACACCTGTCGCCTGCCCCTCCCGAGTGGTGGCCTCTGTCTTCCATCTCTTCCTGCCCTGCACCCCCAGTGGCTACTTTCAGATCTCAACCCGGAAGCTCCCAAGGATGTGAACCAACACTTGGTGAACAAGCCAGGAGACTGAGGAAATGGGCCTTGGGTAGGAGGTGTCTGTGGGAAAATCCCGAGATGGCAGGCGACCACTGGGTGGGGTGAGGTGGCTCTTGTGGCAGCTACTTGGGGAACCCCTCATGGGTACGGGAACATCTGGGAAACTCCAGCTGCTTCAGTGCACTCACCTGAGGGACTGTCTGAGCTTACCGTGAGAGAGGAGCCTGGGGAACAGAGACAGGGAGGAGGAGGCAGCGTGGTGTCTGATAGTGGAAACAGGTGGAGCCCTGAGCCCTGTGACCCATAATACAGAGGGAGGCAAGAGCAGAGCCACAGAAACCCCAACCAGCTGGGCAGCCCCCATTCAGGAAAGGCTCATGAGGAGAGAATGAGATGAGAATACTCCTGCTGAGCTCATTGATACAGCTGCCATGTTCCATCAAAAGACCAGGAGAGCATCCAGGCATGGTCAGTGCAGTGATGGGGCATGGGGAGACAGCATTTCTCTGACCAGGCAGGAGACAAGAAGTGAGCACCAACACCACCCACCTGCCCTCCAGCAACACCTGCGTGGTGCTCAGGGGACTCACTTCCTTATAGGTCGGGTCCTTCTATCCTACAGCCAGGCTTGACCTAGAAAATCCCTGGGGGGGGTGGGGTACAACAAATTCTCAGGGAGCAGGGAATGTGACAGACTCCAATGTCTGAAGGCCCTAATGGGGCCACAGTCACTGTAGGGATGGGAGCCAAGATTCTCCAGGTCTTTCCCCAGCAGTGGTCTGCGAGGCTGATACCCACGCTGAGCGCTGTCATGGGTTAAGACATTTACGATGTTGGGCAAATTATTGTTGATCCAGGGAACTGATAAATCCTGGGAATGGGTGCAGGTTGTGGGAAAGATCCAAGAAAAGAGGAAATTCAGAAAGCCGAAAGATTATTTCAATCAACTACAAAGTTTTGGGGGGTGCCTGGGTGGCTCAGTGGTTAAGCCTCTGCCTTCAGCTCAGGTCATGATCTCAGGGTCCAGGGATCGAGCCCCACATTGGGCTCTCTGCTCAGTGGGGAGCCTACTTCCTCCTCTTTCTCTCTCCGCCTGCCTCTCCGACTATTGTGTTCTCTGTCTGTCAAATAGATAAAACCTTAAAAAACAAACAAACAAAACAAAACAAACAAACAAAAAAACAAACTACAAAGTGTTGGGTAAAAAAAGCCCAGAAGTAAATGTGGTTTGACCTCATCGCTTCCCCCCGGAATATCTAGATGGACGACACAACTCTCTGTGGGTCGGCCTTTGGGAAACATTAAAACCCCAACAACAGCTCAGACCTGCCCCATCTGTCCCTCCCCCATCTCTGACGTACCGCCTGCTCCAGCAGAGACCTCAGGGACACAGAACTATTAGGGATGGGTGCCTCCCACATCCCATATCCCAAGCATAGGATCCAGGCCAAGACTGCCTCCAGTTGAGGGACATTGGAAGGGAATTCTCTGAAACCATTGTCCTCCAGAAATGAACCTGATGGTTCTGGTGGATACTGGAGCTGGGTGTACTTCAATACGTGGTACCCTCAGAAGTTTCTGGTTCACTCAGCACCACTGATGATTATGGGGGGCAAATAGTTATAGACAGGAAAGTCCTAATGCTGCAAATTGGGCATTCTCCCCTCTGAGATTATGAGGTTTTTATCTCTCCAATGCCAGAGAACATATTGGGCACGGATATCCTACAAGGTCAAACTCTGAAGATCTTTGTCAGTGAAGTTGGCCTCCAGGTTAGAGAACTCAAACCAGAGCTGAGGGGAAATGCCAACTGGAAACCAGTAAGCTTGCCCCCCACCTCCAGTGAAGGGTGGTAATGTCAGACAATATAAATGACCTGGGATGGGATGTATAAGGAGATAAAACAAGCTATCCAAGAACTACCCTGAGTGGTACTGTATACCATGCCCATAGAACACTCAACAGCCCTGTGTGGTCAGTAAAAACAAACAAACAAGCAAACACAACAATGAAAAACTAAACGGCTTATGGCATCTGAGCATGGACTACTGAGAACTGAACAAGGCAATGCCCCATGCATGTGGCTGTGCCCAATGTTACCACCATACCTTAGCTTATGAGGAGGGTACTATGCCACTCTGGACTTAGCAAATGCCTGTTTCAGTATACTCCTGGGCACTGAATCACAGTATCAATTTGCCTTCACACGGGGGACTCCATACTGACTTTCAAATGCTTCCCCAAGGTCACTGGCAAAGCCCTACCCTGTGTTAGGGTAGTAGGCTGGGACCCATCCCTGTTTTCCATCCCCACATCAGTAAGGTGACCCCATTACATTGGCGATAGAACATTAACATGTGAGGATAGGCTGAAGGCTTTGCTGGGACATCTGTGAGGGAGAAGATGGGCCATGAACCCATGGAAGATTCAAGGCCCAGCCTCCACCATAAGGTGCTGGGAGTTGTTTGGTTACGTAAGACATGCGCTGTCCCAGAAGCTGTGATTTATAAGGTGCGAGCCTGTCTGAACTCTACGAATGTGATTTCGGGGTTTGGAGGACTTCTTTCCTCACCTGGCAAAGTGCCTCCATGCCTTACTACCAGGTGAAGAAAGGGTATGTGGGCCTGGGGACTAGAGCAGCAAGCTCTCTTTGAGAAGGTAAAAACACTAGTGAAGCCAATGAAAACTCTGGGCATCTCCAAAGCAGGAATTCTGTTGGAATGGGATGTGTCTGACTCTGGAAAGTGTGGGTCAGACTCTGTGGCAGACACAACAGAAGGATACAGTGCCCCTGCGATTTTGGTCCCAGCTCTGGAAGGAGGCAGGAACCCTGGTATTCCCACATAGAGCAACAGTCCCTCACAGCTGTGTACAAAGTTCCTCCAGGTAGAGCTCCTCACACAACAGCTGGGGCAGCGGCCCATGGGCTAAACTCAGAGCAGTTGGGCTGGTGATCACTTCTGAGCTTGGACTTTAACCCTTTCACTGATACTTGGGCTGTTTTAAAGAAATAAACACTATAGTTTGGACAATGGGAAGCCAAGGGGAGGAATGATCATGAAAGAGCCCGTGTGGGACCAGGATGTATGTGGGGAGACATGTGGGTCCATCTGCAGGAGCCTGGGGCAGTCCTCACTGTCCTCCATGTCCCAGCTCATGAGGCACCGACACCCCCTGGACATCAGGAAGCTGAGGCCCTAACTGAGGTACCAGCTCCAGATGCTGACCCTTCAGTAGACATGTAGATTGGGTGCTTAGAAAGAGGGGCCACATGGCACTGGGTGGGAAGGTGTATTGCCAAGGATGCCGGATTACCTTGAAATACAGCGACTTGCTTCAAGCAGTAACAGCATGTCCTGTGTGCTCTAAACAGCTTACAATGCAATGGCCAAAGACATCTGGGGCAGTCCGCCAGAGTTCCCCACAGGTGAGGGCTTGGCAAATTGATGACCTTGGCCACCTCCCTCTGAGTGATGGTTCTAAATATGTCCTGGCTCTTGATGACCCTGGCCACCTCCCTCTGAATGACGGTTCTAAATACGTCCTGGCTCGTGTAGACTCTGCATCTGGCCTCACCCAAGATTTGCCCTGTCACCTTGCAACCCAGGCTGTCAGCATGAGGATGAAAGAGGCTGACTAGCCTGTATGAATACCCTTCTCGAATAGATGTGATTGGGGTCACATTTCAGGGTCACAACATATAAGACTGAGCCAAAGGATATGACATTGACCTGAGGAAGCCTCTGCCCTATCACCCACAAGAGCAGGTTGGCAGAAAGGAAAAATGGAAGGTGAAGGCAGCAGAGGGGCCACTTCCATGCTCGTAACACCCTTTGCTGACCACTCAGGGCACCCTGAGGGGAGCGGAGTGTATGAGATTGTAAGGGCGGGTCAGGAGAGGTGGGGTGTCAGGGGGGTCATGGAGAGGATGTGACCCCAGCTGACCTGTGAGAAACACCCAGGCAATCGGAGGCCTCTCATATCATGCTAGTAATGTGCATCCTGCTTGCCCTCTCCCCTCCCAGAAACTGCACCCAGGGCACAACCCTGAGGTAGTGATATGCTGACAAGACCCTCTGGATGGCACATGTGACTGGACCCTGTTAAAGCTTCGACAGAAGCGCTTAAGATTTTGCAGGCAGGTGCAGAGACCTTGTCTTGCAGGGGCCCAAGACAAGCCTCGTATGTAAGTTCCCCTGCTCATTAAACCCGCCACCTGCCAATCTGGTGTGGCCCCCTCTGTTTTGGGTCACTCTCGGCCCTCTGTGCACCAGGGTTGGTTGCAGATCTCACCTGGGAAGCTCCCAAGGATGTGACAGACCAAAGTCATGCCTTTTTCTTTTTAAAATTTCCATTTCTTACCTGAAAATGAAGTAACATTATGTATCAACTATTTTCAAGTTAAAAAAAAATTCAATACATATACAAACAAATAAAATTTCTATTTTCTCCCATGGCATTGACGTCTGGTGCACATAATTGAATACATAGTAATTACAAAGTTTTATTTGCAAACCCAAACAGATTTTCTCCAAGAAATAAGACACTTACCAAGAAATACTTATGTATGCATTGTTACTGCGAGTTCTAAAATTTTTATTACACTTTAGGATCATTTAGCTCTCACTTTAGCGAGTTCATTCATCAGAGTGTTTTACTTCTATTTTTATTATATATTCTCTTCTGTTTCAATAATATGTTAATTCAAAAGAGTATCAAGAACCGTGATTTCCCAAGACACTGTGTGAACTTTTAGACACTAAGAACCAAGGAGCTAAAAGGAGTCATTTTCTTTTTTTAATATTTATTTATTTATTTATTTGACATAGAGATCACAGGTAGGCAGAGAGGCAGGCAGAGAGAGAGGCCAATTCAGGGCTTGATCCTAGGACCCCGGGATCATGACCTGAGCTGAAGGCAGAGGCTTTAACCCACTGAGCCACCCAGGTGCCCTAAGAAGTCATTTTCTTAATCCATATAAGACAGCTACTGCTCTTGTACAAAGTGACATTTACATGACATTGGTAACATTGTGGGTGGGGGGGGGGTTGTTTGGGAGAAAACAGATGGCTCCCTATTTAAAAGGAAAGCTTTGATATGATAAAAACATGACACCTCTCTTTCTAGAACATAGTGGTGGTAACTGACTTCTAGCTTTCTTTTCATTTACACATCATCATATATGATCCCACTGACCTTCTTCCAAAACCCAGCGTTCAGGAATTCACTGGTGTTTGGTGTGATGAAAAGCACATGTCTACCTGACATTCATAACACCACCTCTACCTCTGCGGTACCTTCAATAGAAAATCTTTAGGATCCATCCTGCAAAGACTTCAGAGCTAATCTGCAGGGTATGGGGAATTCAAAGGATAGAGGAACATGTTAAATATCACCAGGAGGACTGTTGACTAGGACCGCAGTCTTCATGTCCACATCACAAATGTGTGTGTTTAGATGCATAGAAGGTTATGCTTCCTGTTTAAAAAAATAACTAGCACAAAATTCAGTGGGTGGGGGGGACTAGATACTTTCTTATTATTTTAAAGATTTTATTTATTTATTTTAGAGACAGAGAGAGTATGTGACTGGAGAAGAGGAAAAGAGGGAGAAAGAGAGAAGGAGAACCTGAAGGAGATTCCACCTTGAGTGCGAACTCTACATGGGGCTCTATCTCATGATCCTGAGATCATGACTCCAGCTGAAATGACACCAAAAGCTTAACCAACTGAGCCACCCAGGCCCCTCCATACCTTCTTATTTTTAAGAACATATTTTGATGTGAAGTTTGGAAGTGGACTGAATATGAGACATTAGTAAGGAATGATTTTTGTTTTGTCAGTTGTGATAATGGCATTGTAGGCATATAAGAAAATGTTTTATTTTTCTAGATGTATATTGAATTATTTAAAGTGGAAAGTCATAATGCATGTATTTTACCTTAAAAAAAATTTTTAGGAGGAACAAAAAATACTAAAGGATGAAGGAAATATCCCCAAATATTAACAACTACAAATCTAGGGTATGAGTTCACAGGGGTTCATTACATCATTGTCTTTATTTTTAAACCTGTTTGAAAATGTTTTAGTAAGTGTTTTTTTTTTTAAATGCTCATGAGTGCTAAATCAAAAATCAGTATTTAGGATTCTTGAAAGTACAAAATGAAAGATACATAAAGCATCCTACAAACCATCAAAAGAATTACCTCATCCATTCTTTCCTGATCAAAATTAGCTTACAAATATATAGATTATCATTAATTTTAAAGTCACAAGTTGAACTGTTTCAGTCTGGGGAATTTAAGGAGACCTGGTTAAGACAAAGAAGACAGTAAAGGTATGTAGGTTACACCACATTTCACTAACATTTACTTTTACTAAGGATTTGGAAACCCAATATTCCAGTCAAATTGTATTTGTGGTTTTGATTTCCAGAATGTTTTCTATTCTGGAGACTGAAATTTCTGTTTTTGAGTATGACAGAGTACCACTCAAAAACTGCATCATTGAAGCTGGAAAACACAATAGCCAAGCCACAGGACCTTCAGTCAAATGTCATAAGAGCCCTGGAAATCAACAACCCAAAAGTCAAAAACAGAAAGTGTTTTCTTTTTTAAAAAGACTGTTGTATTTTGGTGATGTAGTATTCTTATATCAACATAACCGAAAGTGAAATGTTGGTAACTACGATCATTTATTTATTTTTTTTTTTCAGAATTCCAATGAGCTTAGTTGAATTATCTTTAAATTTCATGGAACGTCCATTATCTGAAACTGTTTCTTCTGGTCTCCTTCTCTAACACTTGGTTCCAGACAGTAACCGAGCCTGAACTACTAAAGGCAAATGAAAAATCATTTCTTACGCATTGAGCTTGTCCCATCTTCAAACCCTCAGAGAAGATGCTGTATCTCAAGGGGAAGCATCTACCTACCACATCTTCCACCCACACCACCCACAAGAAAGGAAAAGAACCGTTGAGAGAAGCAAGCACAGTTGACCTTTTACTCAGCATGATGCAGGTAACGTTCCATTTGCAAGGACCTTGGTTAACTTACAGAAGTCGATGCCAATGTTTATACTTAAAATATGGGTCCAGCTGAAGGGAAAGAATCTGTAGTCAGTAATGAAGTCACAGAAAGAAAATATTGTATGAAAGAAGCTAATCGTGGAAGAAACAGTAATTATTTAAGGTCTTTGAATAATGTTTGGTTCAATGAGGCATAAAGTCATCAAAGAGTAACTTGTCACTTCCACTCATTCTTTCTTCCTTCTCACATATAACCCATTCTATCCATGCAGCTATGTCCTCCTGAGTTCCCCTTCTGCCGTGAACAACTCTCCTCTTCCCCACCTCTGTTTGTCACACAGTTACCTAAACTGAAAATGTATATGATGATGGTATATGTATATATGACCAAATGGCGGCCAGCATTTTCGAGACTCTCATGTGCATAACTAGTGGGTTTTAACATTTCCACTTTACATGAAACTTAACTGAATTTCAGTTAGATTAAGTAAGTTGGTCAAGGTCACACTGTTAGGACGGCAGAGGCCCAGGGTTTAAGCGCAGAGCTAACTGGTTACAAAGTCCCTGCTGTACCCACCAGGTCTGCTTTCCCTGAACATATCGTCTTTGGATACTTCATAATACTCAGTAGAGTAGCTCAGAACAAAAGCATGTAGATAGGAGAAAGAATGTGTAATCAGCACCCTCACAGAATCAATGGGTTATTAGCATAGGGTCATAGGGAGGACATTCTGGGAGGAGGTGCCGACGATCTGGTCACAGGTGGCTTGCCATGGCCCCACTGCGGGAAGACGGTTGGCTCCTTGTCATAGCAGACCCTGGGATTGCATAGAGTTCGCAGAAGGAAAGGAATAAGACATCTAGCAAGGAAGAAGTGATGCCTGAGCATACACACGGATGGAGACAAGTGAGTTGGAACGGACACTCAAAGAAGCTGCAGACTGAGAAGAGCCCCCGGCCCATCTCAGCCTGGTGTGGACATCCCTAGAAGAGGGTGTACACCTGCCATGGCCTCCAGATGGTGGGGCATTCGCTGCAGGGGCCCAGGTCAGAGATGCAAAGAGGAACACCCACACTGGGAGTGTCACCCATTCAATGCTACTGCATAGTGAGAGTCGCCGAGGAGCCTCCCACTGGATGAACTTCGGGGGCCTGGGAATCAGGGGGCACTGGACCGAGATGGAGGAGGCCCCAGAAGCAGGAGGAGCTTCCTTGTGCAGCGTCCCACCGGCGCCCTCTCCTGGCAAAGCGTAGCATTGTGGCAGACGACCCAGGAGGGTCCGGCTCCCAGGGTCCAGCTCCAAGTGCCCCAGGCAGGGCGAAGGAGCGTAACCCAAGAGCTCTGGGGAAAGAGTGCAGGACTGGTGCGTGTAGCAAGATCCTAAAACTCCCTCCTTCGATAAAGCAGTCCTGCTTTACACCATTTAGCACTAAACACTTCATCATCTTTCATCACGTGTGTTTTCTAATTTACCTTCGCTGAGTTATCTATCACTTCACTATGTGATGAGGCCTTTGAGAACAAAACCCACATTGTTTTACTTTTTGGCAAGTATGCAAAATAACCGCAGTGTACTGTATGTAGTGAGCCCTCAAATATTTGTGACAGTCTGAAGAGTAATGGAAAGGTGATCGTGTTAAGGCATGCTCTTCAGTGAGTTTTAAATGCTTTTTTTCCTCACCATATAAAGTGCAGATAGTCTATACTAAAGCAGATGCAATTGTTTTAAAAGAGATTGTGCCTGGGAAGATTTTTTTTTAAAACTATGTTTCAATTTCATCTATTTCCAGAGAATACATTAAAAAAAATATTGTTGCTCTTACTATTGTCCAGAAATTTAATGAACCAGAGCCTAAGGGGATAATGCCAACATACCAGTCTAAAACCAAGTCACTAAAAATTTGGGTCAAATATTATAGTAAAATGGATTTGCAAAGTTCATTTGAAGGGCAGTGGGGTAGCAATTAATTATAAAGACATTTATCAATACTCCAGAAAGATGAGGAGCGTATCCTCTGCAATGATTAATCATAGAGCACTTGGCCAATATCGGAGGCCTTGGTGAAGGATGAGGTGACCACTGAGCGTGGACTGGAGAGAGCCTGATTTAAAACCTGAACCTGATTGCATCTGAGGTTCAAATTCTTCATTTCAAATTAAGAATAATGTTAATTGATCTGCCAACTCTGTCAAGTGTGTGTGAATATTAACATACCCAAGGAGTATCAAGTTTCACTGGCACGACATTCTGCACATCCAGGATTTAAAAAATTTTTTGTACATCCAAGATCATGTAAGCTCTAGAACAGCCATTTTACTAATAGTGGAAACTTAATTTAGGCTAATCTGGTATATTTTGTCTGATTCTGTAATTCTTTATTCAAATTCAAATATCATTATCTCAATCACTGTCCAATTCAATGTTTGGCTCCCCTGATTTCTTCCCCTTCTCAAGCATTTCCTGTTTGCGTCCTCCTAGTGCTGCTTCTATCTTACGGGGCCTCATCGTGCAGGAAGTAAGGTGGCTGATTGCTCACAGATCTGGTCCCAGATCTGTAAGGCAGGTTGCCATCTTTGGTCCTTTGAGGGATTCTCAGCTTACTGGGTGACGAGGCTGCAGGGACAGAGAGCTGCAAACTGGGGAAAGACCAGGAAGCATCCCTGGGCTTAGTCAGAGTCCATGTGACACCTGTGATCTCTGCTGTCCCAGGGCAGTCTCAGCCAGATGGAGATGGCAGTAGCTTCCACAAACACATGCACCTGGCAACGCTTGCCTCTGGCTCTCAGGTGACTCTTAGAAGCTTCCCATTTTCAGAGGGAGCTTAAACATCCATTCTCTACCCTCAGAAACACTTTCTAACTGCAGCCTTCAGCAGGGAGGATTGGAAGCTGGAGACACACTCTCCAAATCTAGTCCCTGCCCAAAACTCTACTAGGACACAAACAGGGACTGTCCCTCTTCCCCACCTGCCTTCTTTCGAGACTGTGTGGTGCCTTATGTCTAGTCCTCCAGCAAAGTGGAATGAAACAAAATGCCCTTGAGTTTTCACATTTTTCCATTTTGCCTTTTTTGGTTGTTTTTCTTTTCTTTTGCTTTGTTTTTAAATATTTGTTTATTTGAGAGAGAGAGACAGCGGGAGGGGCAGGGGGAGGGGAGAGAATCCAAAGTAGACTCCACACCAAGTGCAGAGCCCATCATGGGGTTCAGCCTCACTGCCCTAAGATTATGACCTGAGCTGAAACCAA
Source organism: Taxidea taxus jeffersonii (assembly GCA_003697995.1). Lineage (NCBI taxonomy): Eukaryota > Metazoa > Chordata > Mammalia > Carnivora > Mustelidae > Taxidea > Taxidea taxus. The sequence continues at coordinate 56,464 of ML107886.1, read as the reverse complement.
GAGTCCAACACTTAACTCACTGAGCCAACCAGGTGCACATGTTTTATTTTGTGCCCTCTCCCCCAAATTATTATTTAAATTCTAGTTAGCTAACATACAGTGTAATATTGGTTTCTGAAGTAGATTTAGTGATTCATCACTTACATATAATACCCTGTGCTCATTGTAACAAGTGCTCTTCTTAACGTCCATCACCCACTTTATAATTAGGAAGGTGGTGCAGGAACCCAAGAAAAGCCAGTCATTTAGCATGAGACAAGGAACAGCAGAACCCTTCAGGGCCACACACCTCGCTCAGTTATAACTGAAAATGAGTGAACACAGTTTGAAAAAGACAAAAATATACACACATAACAAATAAAAATTGTACCATGAGATTGCTTACAATCAAGGATACGCCCTGCTAGAGGGATCTTTATTAACAAGGGTCACAGAACAAAATAGTGGTTTGGAATTTCCTTGTAATCAGGGTCATAGAAATCTTTACATCATTTTTTTTTATGGACAGTTGACCCTTGAACAATGTAGGGGTTAGAGGCACTGATGCTCCGTGCAGTCAAAAATCCATGTATAATGTTTGACTCCTCCAGAACTTAACTAGTAACAGCCTGTGGTTGACCAGAAGCCTTTGTGATAACATGAACGGTAGAAAAAAAAAACCAACAAAACATGAATAGTAGATTAATACGTATTTCGTATGTCATATGTATTACACACTGTATTCTTATAATAAAGCAAGTTGGAGAAAAGGAAATGTTATTAAGGAAGTTATAAGGAAGACAAAATACATTTACAGGCTGTGCTGTTATTATGAAAAAATATGTGTGTATAAGCAGTTCAAGTTTGTGTTGTTCAAGTCAACTGTGCGTGTTTCTGACGAAGAGCTTATGCATTTTCCTAACCCACGGAGGCATCTGAGAAGATGTTCAGTGTTCACAAGAGGCATTGAAGGTTTCAGTTCTCATTTACAAAAACTAAAGCAGAGAAGATGGAATGGCTCTATCCAAGGCAGATATCTTTAAAATAAGAGGAAAGATGCCCTCATGACAACCTTACTTCTTCAGTATGGGGTGATATAAGGTATAATAATGAGGAGAAATTATTTCTCTATTTTCTTTAGTAAATGGGCAATTTAACAAGTTTTTGTGTGAGTTGTGCTGGAGATACCATAGCATTTTTCTCTTAAAGTTTTATTTCTATTTAAATGATCTCTGTATCCAACATGGGTATCGAAATCATGACCCCAAGGTCAAGGATCACATGCTCTTCCCACTGAGCCAGCTGGGCACCCCTCCTAGCATTTTTTGATTGAGCAAAACATCAGAAGGTTAATAAAATTCCTAAGATCCTGCCAAGCTGACTAGACTTTCTCTGATTTAAGTTACACTAGATCACTGGGGTTTTGCTGCTATGGATAAGGGACATTCCCATGACAGTAAAAATGTATAAACTAATGAACCATTGGAAAGTAACTCAGATAAGGCACTTGGCTGCCTTCAAAATGACATGTAATCCTTGTTCACCTAAATATGGCAAAGCTTCCTTACCAATATGTTAGTAGACATTTTATGGAGTGAATAAATGTCTTGCACTTTCTAATTCATGCATGTCATTTTTATAGAAAATAATATGCATATTTTTATTATACTCTGTCAAATTTAGGTGCTAATTAACACTGTTACGGGCTGCAGAAGTGCATCCAACCCTGAATACATTAGTCATTAATTTCAACAAGTAAGAGGGGGTAAGGAGTGCATAAAAAGTAGCCTTGGACACAGTTCAGAATGCAGAAATTCAAAGGGAACAGTTAATGCACTGGAAACTTCCATTTCATAATCAACTCCTCACCAATGAGAAACTGAAGTCAATTTGGCAAAACAAGTATCATTTGATCCTGGGCTTTAATGAAAAAATGACATGAAATCCATCACTGTGAGCAAGAATCTTACTCCAAAGTGTGTTAAGCAAGAGACCCAGCCTTGGAAAATGTGCCGATACGTGTGTGACTCAGATGCTTATCTAATGTATCCACTCACTTTTAGTTTATAAGCCTAACAAGTCATACAAAAGCAGTTTTGGCTTCAGAAAACCTTGTTAATTGCTACAAAATCTTAGTTTCAAACAGTTAAACTCACAAATCAGAGGCTTCTTAAGCTTATGACTTATGCTAAATGTGCACCTAATATTTCTTATTATTTTTTAGTGTTCTAAACACAATACTTTGGCATGTAGAAGATAAAATTAAAAGGAAAATAATGTTAATAACCATCCCATGCTAAAAATAAAAAATGTTCATCCACATGTGTATGGTATTTTCACACGGCAATTATAACTTATGTATACATTTGCATTTAAATTAATAACCTAAGATGTTTTTTATAAATATGTTGTATGCAGAAAATTATTTTTCTACTCCTTTTAATAATTTAGTTATATTCCATTCAATTAAGTTTTTTTTTTTAAACTTAGCGTTTACTCTGTGCCATGAGCAATACTAAGTGACAAATCTAATGTGATAGGTAATCATTCCACTTTTCTTATTTTGGCTTGCTTTCTATGTATTGTTTACTATTATAAATACCAGTTCAGCTAACATACTCATGCCCAAAACACTTTTTCTTTCTCTCTTTTTGATCATTTTTCTTAGAATAACTCCCTGAAAACAATAGTAGAGTGAAGAGGTCCTTACCACATTCTGATTACTGATTTCACAATTATACTAGTTATCCAGTGGTATCCTTATGTTCTCAAATCTAGCCAGGGATGGGTATTATTATTAAACCTATATCACCTTTAAAAAGAAGTTAATGTTTTTTCACCCAAGGTTCAGTGTCCCGATAAGGTAAACTATTGAACTCTGTAAACTTCCTTACAATAACTCATCATAGAAGGATAAAGTTTTGTCATGGCCAGCAGAGAGAAGCTCTTTGGTGATGTAGTTTCTGATCTACACTAAGAAACAGTGTAAGTGCTTATTGACAGAAAAATGGGAACATTTCCTTTATTTGTCAATAAATTTCACTATGATAATGGATTACAGGAAAGCAGAACTAAGCAGAGGGAAAGGACGAGGCAGGGTGAGGGACAAGGGAAGTTGACAAAAAGAAAAATGATAGTAGAGATAAATCAGGAACGGAATCATTGAAGGAAGTTGTTGGGATGGAGCAATGCAGAGGAGCAGTGATGGACAGCACACCAGGAGAAAAGGAAAACATCCCATCTCCCTTCACCCCTTTCCCAGTGTCTCTGTGGTCATTACCTATACTTAGAGCCCATAAGTCCTGATTGAGGACATGGGTATTGTAGCCAGTGGCATCAGTGAACCCCTGGGCCATGCTGGCCCATCAAGTGTACTGATGCCCCCTACAAGTGAAAGCACAAAAGCATTGGCTTTCTGGTTAGAGGCACACAGAAGGGCAGAGCAGAGCTGCACTGCAGGGAATCGTGTGGCCTCAGGAGCCATCACTGGTAACATGGTGTTTGGGCTGGGTATTACAGGGAAGCTGAGATAATGATTATGTTGGTGGCCCTGAGTTATTAAATGAATCAAAATCCTCATCCATGCAGTTCTTTCCTGGCAGGGCAGGAGCGTTACAAGGACATGAGAAGCTTTAGGATATAGAGCTTTCAACTACATTTGATTCCTTCCCTTGCTTCAAGGATACTGGGGAAGTTTAGGTAATAGTTTTATAAGAGCTAACAACTTTGGTAGGTTTGACTGCAATTATGTTGCCAATATGAGTGGAATTTTTGTCCCATGGTCAGGTATCCTGTCAAGTTTAATGTGTATCTGAGATACACATTAAACACAGGGGAGAAGACGATGCATGTCCAGGGCAGATGCCACTTGATTTTGAACAGAGGAGTCTTCTGGGAGCTGAAAAGCTATTCCTCATGGTGTGCATTTAATACTGCAATTCCATGAGCAGAGTAAGTCTCTCCCTGTTAAATTTGCAGAGGTGTATCACAGAGTCATGTAGTAGTAGCATGCATTACAGTGAGACTGGGGGCTGAGAAAGAGGGGAACATCTGTAGGTTATTTGAAATACCTTCCACCTGTGCAGTATGTGTGCTCCAAGGAAGAGGCTGAGCAAAGGCAGTGTGGGGGTTGGGGCACTTGGCTGGCTCGGGCGGAAGAGCATGCAACTCTTGATCTTGGGGTCATGAGTTGGAGCTTCAAGTTGAGTATAAAGATTACTTTAAAAAAAAAAAGTTTTTTGTTTTTTTTTTAAAGTGGCAGTGTTAATGCAGAAGGAGTAGCACCCATATCCACCAGGAATTGATGAGGGTGGTCATCTATATTTACAGTGAACTCATTCTGAGTGTTTAAGGAGATGACAGGATACAGGCCATTTTTGCCTTCCTAAAAGCACTTCATTCATCTGAATCAAGGGAATTTTTACTTTGTCCTTTATAAGATGGAACTTTTTGTTTTTCAGCATCCCCTCTGTTCAGATCTTTAAGTGGTTGGCTGGGGAACGGGCCAACCACCTAGATGTTTCATCTGTGGGGCCACACGTTACTCTGGGTTCTGTCTAGTTTTTTGTTCTAAAGCCCCGTTTTCTCTTTTCTTTAAAGGTTATCTATTTATTTACTTATTTCAGAATGAAGGAGAGGATGAGAGAAAGCATGAGAGAGAGAGAGAGAGAGAGAGAGAGAGCACAAGCTGGAGGAAAGGTAAAGAGAGAAGCAGACTCCCCACCCGAGCAGGGAGCCTGACACGGGACTCGATCCCAGGACCCTGGGATCATGACCTGAGCTGAAGGCAGCCTCTTAACTAACTGAACCACCCAGGCACCCCCTAAAGCCTTTTCAAAGAAGTCTTTCAGATGCTGTAGTTCAGCTGAAGGGACGGTTTCTCATTCCAATTTTCCTGTTTCCAAATTACGTATCCACTTCCAGGTTTCACTCCACTGACAAAACAAGACGAGGTGATAACTGTTGTACTGGTCTTTCCTTAAACTCACATGTTGTCTAGGAGTTATTTTCTGGTCTACCATGAAAAGCAACAGTTTCATATCTTTTTGTGGTTTGCATAGCTGAATTATAGCCCAATTCATTTTTACCAGAGATGTTTCAGGTATGGCTTTTAAGAGATTTTGATCTACTTTTCTAGCCTTTCTGTTTTTGTTTCTGACCCTCCGGTTGACTGTGGGGAAGGGATGAAAGACTAAGAGTAGGTCTCTCTCCAGGTAAGTCCAGTCGGTGTTTATGCAGAAGCAACATTCACAGTTCTGATTACCAACATATGTACAAATTGATATAAGTTAGGTAGCCCTGGGTTATATGTACTGAGAAGAATTCTAAATTTTTCTGTGAATATTTTCTGGTCTTGTTTAGATTTAAGGACATCATTTTTCCCCCCTTGGGAGAGCAAATGTGGGGTGAGGGGCAGAGGGAGAGAGAGAGGGAATCTTAAGGAGGCTCTACACCCAGCATGGAGCCCAACATGGGGCTTGATCTCATAACACCAATAATCTTTAATTATATCTCTGAAGTTCAGGGCTGGGCCCAAGTTTTAAATTTTCTAGTTGTCAGCATGCAACTGATGAGCACAGGTCATGGGAGGGAGGAATCTTTGGAGGCAACTGGCATTTTGGTCTTTTAGGAGAGTCATCAGGAAAAGGCAGAGGGTGTGGACTGGAGAAAAGGAGGAAGGGGACACAGAAGGGAAGGGATCAGCATGAGAAGGAAGTGGGAGCCCTGGGGAGAGGGAGACAACTGGAGGATTTACTTGGGAAATTAGTCTCATTTGTTCTTGCTTACAGTTGTCAAATTGCTCATTAACTTCAGTCACAGAATCTTTTAGTGAAGCAATTTTTAATTAAGAATTTCATTTGGAGACCTCTGCATAACAATCAAGAAATGCTGCCCATCGGGCTTATGAAATCATATCCCTTTTCTAAGATACCTCTCAAATGAGCAATGCTGCTCAGATCATACATTTGCAAGAGTGGCTGCTGAAGGCCCAAGATCATCCTTGCTGAGGTTATGCCATTGAGAAAGGATCAGGAGTGTGCAGGGGGTACACGTAAGAAGTGGGTTTTCCTCGGGGAAAGCAGAGTATGCAGGTTTGCATGGCCTCATGAGAGGGTGACTGTGGGTAAGACTGGAATACCTAAGCATGTCATATCTTGGGCCACCTGATGGTGGGCCACCCCCAGATGCACACCCAACAATCTGAACCCTGACAGGTAGAACACCAGAGACAATGCTGTCTCTGAATTGAAGTCAAGCTTCAGGACACAAAATCAAGGCAGAAAGAGAACGTCATCCTGTTTCATGGTGCCCCACAGCCAAGTTTATCAGAGATGATGGTGGTCTTATGATAGCTGTGAGGCCTGTGAGGCAACCTCAAATGGGCTTATGGGGGCTACATACCACCCCATGACTCTCCTTATGACAAGCCACCCATTTAGACAGAATGGTACAGAATAGCAACACAAAAGAACAAAAAAGGATGAAAAGAAGTGAGCTGATCCCACCAAAGATGCCAAACAAAGGGGAGTGAATCACAAAACCCAATACCTAACTGAGAACCGATGGCTGAGGAACTTCAAGCAAGGAGAGCAGAGTTCAGACCCATTGCTTACTTACCACACCTTCGTAGGCTCGACAAGCCATGAGCAGCAGGGCACAGAGGGCCTCTGTGGGCACTACACCCAGCGAGGTCCAGGGCCCGCAGTGATGGGCAGTACAGATCAAACCTTAGTGAGACCTTCATGATTAACTGTGGACATAAGAGTTCATCTTGGATGAAGAACAACCAAATGCGAATAGTGGTATTATTTATTTATTTATTCAGAGCTTATCACATTAGCCACCACCATTTGTGTTTGGGCAGAGACCAAACAGCAGGCAGAGGAGTGGGAAGGCTTTATGGTTGAGGAAAGGAAAAACACAGATGGGCCCCGATGAAGGTTCTGTGCCTGGGGAAGTTGGAGGTGGTTACGAGAAATGAGGACTCCCATGTGAATGGATAAGGGGGCATATTGGCTCTCTCTATTGGTCTTAAGTTGGAAGTAGGACCAAAGATTAGGAAAGCTATCTGTTATTGATCATGTTCTGCCATTTGGGGTCAACCGTTTCAGCAAGATGGCTTCCTGAGTTGTTTATTATATATAAGGGTGGGGGAGGTCACTTTCCCTGGCAGGCTGCTACAGGTGGTGGGTCAGACTTCTATTGCTATATATGGTCCAGCCACCATCTGCTTTATATTCCGATGCTCTTTGTTCCCTGGCCAGATGTGCCCCACTGAGCCAAAGGTATTCATCTGGGTACTTAGGGACAGTGGCCAGTAAGTTCTCACACTGTGTTCTTCTCCAAATTGATGTTCTCGCTGATGGGAACCCCGGCATTGTGGGAATATGGCTCTGATGGACTGATGTGCCCCTGCCCCTGGTTAAGACAGACTGAACTGTGGCACCATATTTGTGACAGAGCTCCCTATTGGATGAAGCTAAGGTTGTGCCTCTCAGGAAATGGGCATTTGCCCAGCTTCCTCCCCTGCCATACTCTGTTTCCCTCGCTTTTCTGCAGGTTTCTCCTGAGAGCACCCAGCCAATAAATGGTTGCACAGGAGTCCACATTTCAAGGTCTGCTTCTAGAGATCACTCTCCAAGACAGGAAGTGCTCTGAATTGTGTCTCTACTACATTTCACCTATCCATCTGCGTCGTTGTTACTGCTGCCACAAACGTCTCTCTAATTCATATACTTGTAAACCTGTTGGAAATGTTCTTTTCTCTGTACATTCTCAGTAGTGGAATTGCTGGGTCCTGGGGTATGCCAGACTGTATGAGAAGAACTTCCAGCTTGCTCCATAATTCTCTAGATTCCCACTCTGGGAAGTTGAAATTCCCTTCAATTATTGCTGAAATTCTGTTTTAATATTGGCTCATCTTCTGTCATTAAGACTAATTTTAAAAAGTAATGGGTTGCCCCTATTTATCCAATCAGCAAATCTATCGGTTCTCGTTTAAACTAAACTGTATATACGGTGTTGTATGTTTTGGTAATAGGATGTTTTTCTTGTATTGAACACCACCCCCATGTAAATTCCTTACCCTTTTATCTTCCTGTCAACATCTTGATCCTTAATTCCCCCAAATTATCAGGGAAATAGGTCAGTGATGCTCAAGTTTTCCTTTCATTCAAATGGCACTTTTTGAAGGCTTCAATCCAATCAACAGCTGTTGTTGTGTACACATTGTGTGCCAGGCCCTGGAGTGGGCTCTGGGGTACAAAATTTTAATAGGCATATTTTACCTAATTTGAGTATTGGTCAAATCAGTATTTAAGCTTCTATTTGGAAATAAACCTAATGATTTGGTTCAGCTTAGCAAGCCGTGTGTATAACTGCACGAGTCAGGGCTGTGGACTGCTAACCGATCAATGGGGAGGCTAGGGCATGGTGACTACAGCCTCACAGCCTGTGACGAAATGGAGCAGAGCCCGCACATGGCTTGTTTATCCAGATCCTGCTGTTCATTCTAGGGCCAGAACTGGATGAAAGTTTTGAGGAGTAAAATGAACATTCTGACATGACAAAGCTTCTGGGATTCTTTAAGTTTCGTTTCCCTGGTCCTATCAAATCCACTCCAGTGTAACACCTTAATAAATTCTAACTATGCAGTGAGGGCATCACAAGGACCAGCGATTCATAACAGAATCCATCATAATAACCCCAGCTCCCATCAGACATTTCATGATTACTTAGTGTCACTTGTCTTCTTGATTAGTGCATTTCCCACTCCTAGCCAGAGGTTGGATACCATTCTTTCTGTTGTCAACCCAGCTTCTGTCTGAGTCTTGGTGTTTTATCTCCACCCCCTCCATTGAACCTTCATATTATTATTGCCCCCCCCCGCTGCTACTTTTTTCTATCCTTTTTAGTAGGCTGATTGTTCTAATCATCACCCTTAATTCCAGCTGCAACCTCCAGCTTAGTACTTGCCCAATATGGAATTATGTTGTCGTCATCTTTGAAGTGCTGTGAAAGTGGGGACTTTTTGATAGTGTCCTTAGAGACCCTGCTTCCGTAGGTCATGGGGGAGCTGTGAAATCTGTGTATTTTAAACTAATTTCCATCTTATCCATGACCCTACCAAACAATCTGCAAATTCTCACTTGCCCTATGTCTTGAGCCTAACAAAGTAATTATATATACCACACATAAACATACTATATATGAGTGTATATATATGTATATACATACTAAGTATGTATGTGTATATATATATGTATACAATTAGTATGTGTATATATACAAAATTAGTAGTAGTATATATAGTATACTATGTATATTAGTATATATAATATATATTAGCATATATAATATATAGTCTATATATAGTACATATATATTAATATAATACATATATATCCATAAAATTTTCCCAAGCCCGATTCTAGCCCCAACCATTCCTCATGTGTTTTTTACTTTTTCCCTTCCTGCAAATTGGATTCTGACTTCCTTATCCCACCTCACTCTAAAATGTGAACTTACAAAGACCTAGTTCCAAGGCATTAGACAACAACCTGGGTACACCCACCTGACTGGAAAACCCACAACTGAATTGTCCCAGAAACATTCTGAGACTACCAGATCCTTAAATATTCTCTTAGGCCCTGTCAGTAGTTAAACAATGTGATAAATTAACACCTTTTGAAGAAAAACAACATAGTCCAGACTCCCTGTGTCACATTATCCATAATGTCCACCATCTATTTTACTAGATTTGTAAAATAAGTAAATAACTAGTTAGAAAATGTGACCCATAGCCAAAAGAAAGAACAGACAACAATATGGAACTCAAATTAGAGCAAACAAAAAATGATGAATGTTTTCAAGGATATAAAGAAAAGATGGGCAATATAAGTACACAGGTGGGCTATCAATAGAGAAATGGGAACTAAAACACAAAGTCAAATGGTATAAGGGACGCCTGGGTGGCTCAGTTGATTAAGCGGCTGCCTTCGGCTCAGGTCATGATCCCAGCATCCTGGGATCGAGTCCCACATCACGCTCCTTGCTCAGCAGGGAGCCTGCTTCTCCCTCTGCCTCTGCCTGCCACTCTGTCTGCCTGTGCTCGTTCCCACTCTCTCTGACAAATAAATAAATAAAATCTTAAAAACAAACAAACAAAAAAAAACCCAAAAAACTGAGACATAACATATTTAAAATAAAGAATTTGCTGGATGGACTTAACTGCATATTGGACACTGAAGAATAAAAAAGTCAGTAAACACAATAACAGAAATTACCCAGTAAAAAAACAGGGAAAATAATAGGTTGGAAAAAGTTAACAAAGTTTTAGTAAACACTGACACAACATCAAGTGGTCTACATATATGTAATTTGAGTCCCAAAAGATAAAAGAGAGATAATACTGTATAAAAAATTAAAAATGGATGAAATTTTATGTGGAGATAAAAGGTATCAGCTTACAGATTACAGATAGTGTTAATTGTTAGCAGACTATGATAAATTAGGAAGACATGTTTTAGTGCTTAAAGCAACCTATAAAGATAACACAAATGTAATTAAATTATTAAAAATGCAGACAATAAAAATAAATATTAGACTATACCTGACTAAATTAAAATCAAATAGTAGAAACAAAAAACAAAACTGTGATTAAACTTAACCAAAACTATATCAATAATTCCACTAAATGTAAGTGTGATAAACACTCCAACTAAAAGACAGCACTTTCAACAAGGATTAAAAAAGTAAGACACAACTACTTTCTCTTTAAGTCATAGTCAACATAAATATAAAGACCTAAAGATGTTGATGGTAAGGGGATGAAACATTAGGTCAAGTACACAGGAGAGTCTTGCTTCCATAGCAGATAATAATTACATGTGGATTAAATGCTTATCTTGCCCTGTCTAACAAATCATAAAACACAAGACACAAAGGAAAAAAAAAATTTTATATAACTTATCTGTATCCCAGGACAAAGCTCAAGAAGATTTATAAGAATAATAAAAATTGTCATCCAAGGGAAAAATACACAATTTTTGGTATTTGATCAAAGATTACCAGACAATCTAAGAAGCGGAAAAAATAAGAATCATATGACTAGAAAAATCAATCAATAGAGACTAACTCAGAATGGGTTAGAGATAGGAATTAGTAAACAAGGACAATAAAGATACTTACTATATTATATCATGTAGGTTTAAAACTCAGAGATAGGAATTAGTAAACAAGGACAATAAAGATACTTACTATATTATATCATGTAGGTTTAAAATATTAAGCAAGAATCATTGATGAAATGAAAAAGGCCCAAATCAAACTTTTAGAGATGAAAACCATGGTGACTGAGATAAAAATGATCACTGATGGAAATAATACCACATTAACTACCACAGAAAAAAGATTAGTGAACTATAAGACATAGAATTTGAAACCACTCAAAATGAAATACAGAGAAATAGCTTTCTTCTTTCTTTCTTTCTTTCTTCCTTCCTTCCTTCTTTCCTTTCTTCTCTTTTTCTTTTCTTTCTTTCTTTCTTTCTTTTTTTTTTTAAAGAAAAGAGCATCAGGAGTTTAGGGGAAACATCGAGCAGTAAAATACATAGATAATTAGAGTCCCAAAGTGAAGGAAAGGGGCAAAAATGTGTGTAGAAATGATGGTGAAAAAGTTACGAATTAAATGAAAACTGTCAACTCACAGTTCAAAAAAAATCTCAACAAAACTCAAATGCAAGACATATGAAACTACATTAGGGCACAAGTACTATCAAATTACTCAAAACCAGTGAAAAAGAGAAATCTACAGCTAAAGGAAATAAATGACACATTACATACAGAAGAACAAAGATAAGAATGGCAAAAGATTATATTTTTCAAAGGAAACAACTCCCATGAGAAGACAACGGAGCAACATTTTTCAAGTTCTGAAAGAATAAAATAAAAATTCTCAGTGTAGATATCTGCCCCGTGAAAAACTATTTTCAAGACAAAGGCAAATAAACAAATTCTTTTACATAAAATATAAAAGTTGGAAGAATTGGGGCACCTGGGTGGCTCAGTCCATTAAGCACAGGAATCTTGTTTTTTGGTTCAGGTTCTGATCTCAGAATTGTGAGATCAAGCCCGAGGTGGGGCTCCAGGCTCACCCCAGAGTCTGCTTGAGATTCTTGAACTCTTTCCCTATGGCTGCTGGCATGTGTGCATACCCTCTTTCTCTCTCTTTCCCCAAAATAAATAAATAAATAAATAAAATCTTTAGAAAGATAGTTTAAAGAATTGATCAACAACAGTCTTTCAGATAGAAGAAAAATGATATTATGTATAAATATACATTTATACAAATGAATAAGACAAATGGCAATGACATGGGTACATATATAATATTACTTTCTTCTTAGTTAAGGATTTTATTTATTTATTTTTTTAAAGATCTTATTTATTTATTTGACAGACAGAGATCACAAGTATGCAGAGAGGTAGGCAGAGAGAGAGGAGGAAGCAGGCTTCCCGCTGAGCAGAGAGCCCGATGCAGGTCTTGAGTCCAGGACCCCGAGATCATGACTTGAGCTGAAGGCAGAGGCTTTCACCCACTAAGCCACCCAGGCACCCCTTAGTTAAGGATTTTAGAAAAGGTAGTTGACCACTTATACAAAAATTTAAAACAATGTATCATTAGATTTATAACAGATGTAAAAGTGAAACATGACAAAAATGGAGAAGAAATTATAAGGTACTTAATCTATAAATAAGTGGTATAACATCATGTGAAGGCAGATAGTGAGAAGATGAAGATTTACAATATTAATTCTTAAAAGAAAAGACTATTTATTTTAAGTGGGGTAGCTAGTAACCCAAAGAAAGAGGTAAATTCAAATTATAAAATGTACTCATTATCCAAAATAAGGCAGAAAAAGATGGAAAAGGGGAACATAGAACAGGTGAGACAAATAAAAATCAAATAATAAGATGACAGGCTTAAGGATAACCACACGTGTAATCACATTAAAAGTAAATTATCTAAATATTTCAATCAAAAGATGTTATCATATAAAGACAATCAAGAACAAGACCCGACTTTACACACTTACAAGGGACTTACATTAGATAAAAAGCTTACATAGAAATGGTCAAAGTAAACAATAATAAAAAAGATATACTATGCTGTTCTTAGTAAAAATTATACTAGAGTGGCTAGTTCAATAACATACAAAGTAGGTTTCAAATGATAAGTATCACCAGAAATAAATAAACCACGTAATGATAAATGAGCCAAACAACAAAGAGGACATAAAAACCCTAAATGTTTCTGTATCTAATAACAACATTTCAAATACTTGAAAAACTGATAGAAATTCAAAAAGAAATAGATGAAATCACAATTATACTTAGAGATTTATGAACTTCCTTTCAATAAATAATAGGAAAAGTAGACACAAAATCCATGAAGGGAGGAAAGATGTGACAAGCACCATCAACTACGGAGACCTAATTGACATTTATAAGTTTTAGAATTTGAAGGCTACACATTGCTTTCCAAATCACACATCCCATCTACCATGATAGAGCCTGTTCAGAACAAACAAACCAACAAAACCCAGTAACAATGAATTTTAAAGGGTTCAGTGGAATTAATATTAGAACTCAACAACAGAAGATACTAGGACAATCACCAAGTATTTGGATATAAATAAAATTTCTAAGCAGCACATGAGTCAAAAAGAAATCAAAAGGGAATAAGAAAGTATTTTGAACTAGAGGAATGAAAACACGTTAGTATTTGTGAGATGCCACTAAACAATATTTAGAGTTTCTCTCTACAGTAATTTCCTGCTGTGATTTTCACATTAAAAAGAAGGCATCTTTAGTCAATAGCCTCCAAATCCACTTGTAAATTAAAAAAAAAAAAAGAAGAGTAAATGGGCACAACCATCTAACTCTTGATTTTGGCTCAGGTCATGATCAGGTCATGAGATCAATCCCTGCGTCAGGCCCAGCACGGTGTCTGCTTGGGATTCTTTCCTGCTCCTTCTGTGCCTCCTCCCACTTGGGCTGGCACTCTCTCTCTCTCTCTCAAATAAATAAATGAAATCTTAAAAAAAAAAGACCAATGAAATACAAAATAAATTGAAAAAAGATAATATAGATCAGAGAGGAAGTCAATGAAATAGAAAACAGAAAAACAACAAAGTCAATAACACCAAAACCAAAACCAAACCAAAACAAAACAAAACAAAAAACCCCAAAACCCTATATAGTTTGAGGGGCATTCATTGGTCAATTACAAAAAAACTTTTAGGAATAAATAATACCAATTCTACCAGAAACTTTTCCATAAAATTAAAAAATAGGAAATAATTTCCAGCTCATTCTTTGAGGACAGCATTATAAATACCAAGACAAGGCAATGCTATTAAAAGAAAAGAAATCCACAGACCAAAATCCCTTACAAATACAGAAGCAAAAGCTCTGAATATAATTTAATAATATGCAACAAAACATAGAAAGGATAACACATCGTTACCAAGTGCACATGATTATTTCTTAAAACTGCATATGAACCTATAATTATCTCAGAGTAAAAGTTTAATTAAAAAAAGCCTGTTATGCTATTCACAAAAATAAACTCAAAGTAGATTAAAGATCCGCATGTGAGATCTGAAACCATAAAATTCTTAGAAGAAAATATAGGCAGTAATTTCTTGGACATCAATCATAGAAACAACTTTCCAGATATAGCTCCTCTGTCAAAGAAAACAAAAGCAAAATTAAACTATTGAGACTACACCAAATAAAAGTCTTTTGCAAGGCAAAGGAAGCCATCAACAAAACCAAAAGGCAATCTATGGAATGGGAGAAGGTATTTGCAAAGGATATGTATGTGACAAAGTGTTAATATCCAAAATATATAAAGATCTCATACAACTCAACACACCCCCAAAATAATCCAATTTAAAAATGGACAGAGGACAGAGTAGACATTTTTCCAAAGACACACACGTGACCAACACAGACATGAAAAGGTGCTTAACACCACCAATCATCAGGAAATAAAGATTAAAACAACAAGGAGATATCACCTTACACTTGTCAGAATGGCTAAAGTCAAAAACACAAGAAACAACAAGTCTTGGCAAGGATGTAAAGAAAAAAATTCTCCTACATTATTGGTTGGAATGCAAACTGGTGCAGTCACTGTGGAAAACAGAATGAGTGTCCTTCAAAAAATTAAAAATAGAACTACCCTATGATCCAGTAATTCCACTACTGGGTATTTACTAAAAATAAAATGAAATCACTAATTCAAGAAGATATATGCACCCTTATGTTTGCTGCAGCATTATTTACAATAGCCAAGATATGGAAGCAGCCCAAGTGTCCACCCATAGGTGGATGGATGAAGAAGGGTATGGTGGAATGTTACTGAGATGTATACAGGGATGAGATCTTACCATTCATAACAACATGCATGGACCTAGAGGATATAATGCGAAGTGAAATAAATCAATCAGAGAAAGACAAATACCATATTGTTTCACTCATATGTGGAATCTAAGGAACAAAAGGGCAAAAAGGGGGGAAAAAAGGGGACAAACAAAAAAACAGACTCTTAAAAACAAACTGGTGGCTTCCAGAGAGGAATTGGTTGGGGGGTGGGTGAAATAGATAAAGGGGAATAGGAATGCCCTTATTGTGAAAAGCACTGAGAAATATTATAGAATCATTGAATCATTATATTTTACAGCTGAAATGAATGTAACACTAAACATTAATTTTACACCCCAGCAGATGTCTTTTTGGTGAAATTTGACAAGCTGATTCAAAAGTTCGTATAGAAATGTAGGAGACATAAGCAAATTGATCAATGGACCAGCACTAAAAGTCCAGAAATAGGATGATTGGTCTTTGATAAATTTGCAATGCCTAACCAGTGGGGAATAAATAGTATTTTTCCACATCTGCTGCTGGAAATTTGGATATCCATTTGCAAAAAACAAACTTGAGTTTATACCTCACACCACACACAAAAATTGACTCAAGATGTATCATAGACCTAAACGCAAAACCTAAAACATGAAGACTTTTAGAAGAAAATATGGGAGGAAATTTTTGTGAGCCTTCCTTAAACATTTCTTAGGTTACAAATTAGAACCATGACTCATAAACTTACTGACAAATTAAATTTCTTCAAAAGAAGGAACTTGTCAGGAATGTGAAAACAAAGGTCACAGACTGTGAAGATAATCTTTGGAAAGATAGATCTGATAAAAGGCTTATATCTATAAAACTTATATGTCAGATATATCTGATCACAGGATTATAACTTTCAAAATTCCATAATATAAAAGAGGGAGAGAGATAAACCAGTGGTAGTATTTTAGGGCAGTGAAAGTATTCTGTCTGATTATAATAGCAGGTACCTGTCATTGTGCAGTTGTCCAAACTCACAGAATGGACTAAAAGTGAAGTTTAATATAAAGTATGGACTTAGGGTGATAAGGATGTAGCATCATAGGTTCATCAATTGTAACAAGTGTACCACACATCTGGTGACTACTGATAATGCAGAAGGCTATGTATGTTTGGGTGGGGAAGGGAGTACATGGGAAATCTCAGTACTTTCTTCTCACTTATTTTTCTGTGAACCTAAAACTGCCCCAAGAATATAAGATCTCCAGAAAAACCTCAATAATAAACAACCAAATAAAAATAAATCACAAAATAGGAAAATATGTGAACAGATATTTCACTGAAGAAAATACATGCATTGCAAATAATCACATGAAAAGATAGTTAACCTCATTAGTCATTGGGAAAATGCAAATTACAACCACACTGAGATGCCATTATACATCTGTTAAAACAACTAAAAATAAGAACTGACTATTGGAAAGAATGTGAATGAATTTATGGGACATTAGCATTGGTGGCACCACTCATAGTGACTGCTAGTAAGTAGTATGATAAAATGGCGGAAACACTTTGGAAAACATTTTGGAATTTCTTTAAAAATGGCATGTACACATACCATGTGTTGCAGCCATTTGCTTACAGGCAAAACTATGCAAGGAGAAAAGAATAAATGTCCATATGGACTTTTGCACAGAAATGTGCATAGAGGCTTTATCTATGAGAGTCCGTTGCAACCTATGAATAAACAAACACATAAATAAAACAACAACTAGCCATCAACAGGTGAAGAGATAAACTCCGTATATCTACAAAATGGAACACATGGGTATATTAATATGAAGTAATAAAATCTATACATAACAACAATCATGAAACTTTTTTTTTTAAGATTTATTTATCTGAGAGAGAGAAAGAAAGAGAACAAGCCACGGGAGGGAGGGGCAGAGGGAGAGAGAGAGAACCTCCAGCAGACTCCACACTGATTTTGGAGCCCAATGCGGGGTTTGATCTCATGACCATGAGATCACAGCCCAGGCTGAAACCAAGAGTCTGATGCCCAACAGAGTAAGCCACCCAGGCTCCTCACAACAGTCATGAATCTTAAAATAAAGGTCAAAATAAGCCAGACCCTCTTTGCCAAAACAAAGAAACAAACAAAAAGCCTGTATCGTTCGATTTGTATAAGATTCTGAAAAGTCCAAAATATTTTATAGTGAAAGGAAGCATGTCATCCATGGTTTTGGAAAGGAAGAGTCAAGAAGGAGGGGTCCATAAGAGGCATGAGCAGATTATTGGGGTGAAGGTTATATTCCATATCTTGATTGTGATGGTGGCTTCAGGAGTATATACATACATATACCAAAATTTACAAAATTACATACTTTAAATATGTGCAGTTTGGGTTAATTATATCTTAACAAAGCTGTTAAAAATGGGAAAATACTGGGACGCCTGGGTGGTTCAGTTGGTTAAGCGGCTGTCTTCGGCTCAGGTCATGATCCCAGCGTCCTGGGATCGAGTCCCACATCGGGCCCCTTGCTCGGCAGGGAGCTTGCTTCTCCCTCTGCCTCTGCCTACCACTCTGTCTGCCTGTGCTCGCTCTCTCTCTCTCGCTGACAAATAAATTAAAAAAAAATTTTTTTAAAAGGGAAAATACTATTTGCAATTACTCCATCAAATAAGGAGTAATACATGAAACTAAAGTCACACAGGACCTTTAACCTGAAAACAATTTGTTACACATAGAAACAAATGGACATGCAACATATTCATGGATTAGAGACTTAACACTATTAAAATTTTAATTCTCCTTTAGCTAATATACAGATTCAATGTAATTCCAATGAAAGAAGTTTTTGAAAAGTTTGACAAGCTGACTCCAAAGTTTCTAGGAAATGTGAAGAGAGTAGATCCAGAGTACTGAGAAAGAGGCATAAAGCTGGAGAACAGGGGGGCACCTGGGTGGCTCAGTTGGTTAAACATCAGCCTTAAGCTCAGATCATGATCTCAGGGTCCTGGGATTGAGCTCTGCATCAGGCTTCCTGCTCAGCGGGGAGTCTGCTTCTCCTCCTCCTTCTGCCCCTCCCCACTGCTCCTGCTCTCTCCCTCTTACTCCATCTTGCTCTCTCTCCCCACCCCTGTCTCTCAAATAAATTTTAAAAATCTTAAAAAAAGTTGGAGAACTTGAGCCTCTTGACTTCAAGGGATATCATAACTCTGTAGTAATCGACAGGATGTGGTACTTGTATAAGAATAGGCAAGTAGGGGCGCCTGGGTGGCTCAGTGGGTTAAAGCCGCTGCCTTCGGCTCGGGTCATGATCCCAGGGTTGTGGGATCGAGCCCCGCATCGGGCTGTCTGCTCTGCGGACAGCCTACTTCCTCCTCTCTCTCTCTGCCTCTCTGCCTACTTGTGATCTCTGTCTATCAAATGAATAAATAAAATCTTTAAAAAAAAAAAAAGAATAGGCAAGTAAATCAGTGAAACATCCCACAACAAATGTGACAATGATATCCAAATGGGGTCAGACAATTAGATAAACATAAGGAAAAATGATAATATTCAAGTCCTACTTCATACTGTAGACCCAGATCTCAAATATAATTTGAGATTTATTATGGGGCTTAAAGTAAATGCTAAAACTATAGTTTTTAGAGAGGACATAAAAAGCACTTAGTATAAAAGAAAAAATTATTGATAACTTAGACTTTATCAAAATTTAAATTTCCTGTTCATGAAAATATACTATTGAGTAAATGAAAACACAAACTATGAACTAGAAGAATATTCATAGTACATATCTTTGGCCAGACACTTATATTTAGATGAGTAGCTTGTCAAATGAATAATCAAAGTAACCCAGTTAAAATGGGCAAAAGATATTGTTGGACCCATGAGATGGTTCCTAGGCACTCAGAGGCTCCTCGCCCCTCCACTGCCCTTGGGGTGTGAATTCTGCTTGCCTTTCCCACTCCCAAAGTTTGCTCCAATGACATAGCCTTGAGATGGTGACGTGGTGTTGAGAATAATTTAATAACGCAGTTAAGGCCTCTTTATAAACTTTTAAGGTCTTACCAGCAAGTGCAGGGATCCATTCCTCCTGATTTCACCCAAGACAAGCTCCCTCTATGAGATCTCTTTGCTTACTAGAATTGCCACCTTCCAGCCTTGAGTGGCTCCCTTTCTTTGCTCCCTGGGTGCCCTCCAGGTTCAGGGCCGGGTTTCAGATTATGTCCTGAAAGCTCCTGAGAAGGTTGTGAGCCAAAAGACTAGCACAGACATTTAACAGAAGAGATACAAAATGCCAACAAATCCATGGCAACGTGATCAGCATTGTCATTAGCAAAGTGCAAATTACAACCCACTGGGATACCACCTCATGTCCATCAGAAGAGATAAAATGAAAAATAATGAGATGAAACGAAAATGAAAATGAAAAAAATAATAATAAAACGAAAAATAATGAGATGAAAAATAATGAGTACAGCAACTACATCTCATACAGGGCTAGCAGAATGTGAAATAGTAGACCCGCATTAGAGATATTTTGGTATTTTCCTGTAAAATTAGACCATCATCCACCTTACATTCCAATGATTCACTCTCAATGGGCCTTTGGTGTCACCATGATAGTACAGAGGACTGAAGGGAAGGGTTGTGAGGAAAGGAAGGATAACTGGTTTGTCATGGGAGGCAGCAGCTTCCCAATGATATTGGGTTAGGGTTAGGGTTAGCCTGGATAATGCTCAGACTGGTCTCACTCTCCTGTGCCATTAACTTCCAACTTACATGGCTGATATATACACTTTTATCTCCCGTCTTACAATCTGGGTATTCCCAATGCTTAATTCACTTCTGCATGTGGTTAGCATTCCTCTTCATCAACTTGAGCTCAGTCATCTTTCCTAGGAAGCTTTATTGGACTTCCTAGTCTAAGTTCTAGAACATTCCATGGTGTCTCCCCAGCTCCTTACTCCTGTGCATAATGCTTCCAGAGAAAGCCTCACTTTTCTCTCCCAGTAGTGCTTTGGGTAAGATCAGAGTGTGTCCTTTGTGTCCATTGTGTTACTAAATCTTGCCCAGATTTTAATCCTGGCATACATGGAGTCTTTAGTAACTATTACTAGAATGAATAAAGGATTGACTGAGTCTGTAATTCTAATATTTTGAACATTGAGAAACGTTTTTACATATTAATATCTTAATTCTGTTCATTTCCAAGTTCTGTTGCACCAGACCAAGTAAATATTATCAATTTTTCCTCACCGTGTAAGCAAGAATTATCAATTACAAAGCTTCCATATCAATCCTGTGCCATTAATTATACTTCAAATCTTGCATCACAGTTGTAAAGGCAGACCTAAAATGAATATAAATAGTATTTTGATCGAGAAGTTCCAATCCAAATTATGACTCTCCTCTTAATCACTTACAATTTAAGTAACTAAATGCAGGTATTCGCAAGCTGAAATCATGACCTCATCTGGAGGGAGTAGCAATAGAAGCAAATGCCTCACAGACATGCTGTGGCTCCATTGCCAAGCACCAAACACTAGGAAGAGCCTTTAGAAGTCCTGTTGATTGGTTAGTTCCTTTCTCTATGTACAGCTCAGCACCTGCCACAAAAATCCTTCTAATCAGGATTTACAGTGTCAATTATGGTTCATATTTGGTGAATTCCTCTAGCTGCGTGCAAATATTAAAACAGCACTACGAGGGTGAGTCCTCCCACCAAAAAGCCTTAATCGGGGTTAATATATAACTGACCGTTAGGTAAAGTCTACTTTTAGAGTAAAATGAACTTTTGCATTATTGTTTCAGTATAATACACTGAGCTCTTAGTATAAATGAAGAAACATAATTATTTTGAGAAAAGACCCTCTTCAACTCAGTCCCACTCAGATATGGCATGATCCTTGTTTTGGACAAAGTATACGACAGGATCACCGCTCCAGAGATCCTCATCTTTGCTAGCTAGGTGTTTTTCTAATGAAATAAAAATCAGGAACTATAATTTAGTAAACAATAAGAAAATTTAATATTCTTTTTTTAAATTCTTTTTTAGTTTTATTTATTTATTTGACAGAGAGAGAGAGAGAGATCAGAAGTAGGCAGAGCAGCAGGCAGAGAGAGAGAGGGAAGCAGGCTCCCTGCTGAGTAGAGAGCCCAACGCAGGGCTTGATCCCAGGAATCTGGGATCATGACCTGAGCCAAAGGCAGAGGCTTAACCCACTGAGCCACCCAGGTGCCCCAAGAAAATTTAATATTTTTTTTAAAGATTTTATTTATTTATTTGACAGAGAGAGAGATCACAAGTAGGAAAACAGGCAGGCAGAGAGAGATAGTGGGAAGCAAGCTCTGTGCTGAACAGAGAGCCAAATGCGGGGCTTGATCCCAGGAATCTGGGATCATGATCTGAGCCAAAGGCAGAGGCTTAACCCACTGAGCCACCCAGGTGTCCCAAGAAAATTTAATATTCTTTGACCACAGTTCATCATGTGTCAAGATACCTTTCCCATGAAGCATCCTACAGAACATATTAAACTTGATTTCTGGTTGACACCCAACTGAGAAATTATAATGTGATTAGTGAAGAGATGGTGGATGGCAGTGCATGGCCACATGGGAGTGAAAAGAAGTTGCCACCTGTTACTATCTGCCATCTTACTACAGGTAATATACATACCCCTAACTTTCTAAGGAGTCAAGAAGATGAATTTAGAGTAAATGCAGACACCCAAAGTGAACAAGGTCAACCTCCCACATCAAGCTTATGTAACCCAGACATGGGGACACTTCAGAAGTAAAGTGGAGATGCTTTTTTTATCCAGTAGAAAGGAAGCTGATTAAACTAAGATATTGATAATCATAGCAGATTGATCATTCCAAACCTGCTTGTCTAAAATCTATCAGAAAGAGGGGACAGGAGCCAGAATTGAAGTTTGAAAGCAACAGTGAAAGCAGAGGAGATCCTGAAGTGGCCAGACCCGGAGACTGTTGTCCACTGAGTCTTTAGGGTTGGCAGTAATGTGGCTCTGAGACCGCTCGTGTGCATGTACCTAGCAATGTGAAACCAAAACCCAGGCTACAGAAAGAGGGGAACCAACACACATGGCATCAGATGCCCTTACTGGTGTTGTGGCACACACTGCATCCATTTCCTTGAAAAACCATTAGGCAGCTAGTCTCCTCCCTTTGAGAATGTGAACACTCCAAGATTAACTAATTCATCAAAGGTTTCAAATATGGCAAGTACCAGAGAAAGGATTTGAATCTAAACAAGTATAAAGTTAAAGTTTAATAGATGTTTAAGGAAGACTGTATTCCTTCACCTTGCAAGAATGCCTATTCCACAAATGATGGAGGTCTTCCTTTCATCAGGGACTGGGGTCTCCGTGGCTATTCCCTGAGTAAATCTGATGGAGTTACAATGTGTCCAAATATGTGCCAACCAATATATCTTAACAGATGACACTAATGGCAACTCCTACTGAGCCTGATAGATTGCTGAGAGCCTCCTCCAGCAGAACTCTCTGGGAGGAAGATCAGGTCATATTCATAATCAATCATATTCAGAAATCAACTTACTTTCAGCAACTGATGTGACCTGGAGTATGAGTTATACCTGCCTAAATTATCAGAAGGGCATGGACTAAAATAAAATATAGACAAAATTCTTATATCTTCACTATCTTAAACTTGAACTTGATCGTCTTAGCTTTCACAGAGGTACGTCTCTCCACCTCCTTCAGATATGAATTCACATAGAATGGGCAACGCCCTGATCATGGAGAGTGTGCCCCCAGGATTCTATTGCATTCGTACCACTGGCTCCAGCTGAGCCAAGGAATGTTCCATAGGGAGAAATTAAAAATTAGAATCCCATCGGGACGCCTGGGTGGCTCAGTTGGTTAAGCGGCTGCCTTCGGCTCAGGTCATGATCCCTGCATCCTGGGATCGAGTCCCACATCGGGCTCCTTGCTCGGCAGGGAGCCTGCTTCTCCCTCTGCCTCTGCCTACCTCTCTGTCTGCCTGTGCTCGCTCTCTCTCTAACTAACGAATAAATAAAATCTTAAAAAAAAAATTAGAATCCCATCAGTTAATAGGTATTTCTTCTCTCTTGTGCTGCTAAACCACAGGGCAAAAGGTAGTGCTCAGAGGGTGTAATTAAATCATTCCAAGAAACTATTTTATTTGCCTTTATCTTCTTCCTAATTGGTTTTTTATTTGCCTTTAAATTTTAATTGTCCTGATTTATGTGTATTTCACTTTATAATGTTTCTCAAATCCTTTGTGGAATAGGCTATAAAATATAAATTCTTTAAAAATATATTATCCAATAATAAATATCTATGCAGATACATGGAAGGTCTGGAGGTGTGATTGTGGAGCACTCTTTCTCTATAAATACCTAACCAATCTTGCAAAATGATTAAGTGCATATGCTCAGCTTCATTAGCCGACTTCTGGTACCGGGAGCAAGATGGCAGAGATAATCCATTCTTGCTACTACCGGGGAAGGCATTTGTAAAATACTTATGTAACAAAGCCTGGATTGGCTTTTTAACTTCTTAGTCCTCTACTTTGACTGCCTGGGTATAAGGTAGAGTCTGATTTAATTTCGTGCAAGATCAGTAGAAGATGGTCCCAAATGTTTGCGAAATTCTTATTGATTGTTTTGAAAATCAAATATCACCACATTTAAAGTCATCATATCAGAATTAAAATGTGTTTCTAGAGTAATTTGAAATCGCATTCAGTGTGACAGAACTCAGACATATACTTGTTTAATTTACTTTCAATTAAGTCATTATATAATTGAACCTCACCAAAATTATTGGATTATGTCACAGTTGAATACACTGAAAGGGTTTATTTTATCTTTTTGTTTAAAATCGCCAGAAAAGCAATCTAAATGAATTTCCCCATTACTTTACTTTATTATTGAATATATGAGAAAATTATCCTGGCATGAAGAAATGTAAAAGATTCTTCACAGGAAGAAATATGAAATTAATCTTTCTTTGACTGAAGCTGTTCGCATTATCCATTACTGGCTTAGTGTCCTTGTTTGAAGATTAGTCAAGCGTCATGTGCCATCAAATAATCAGGTTCCAGGAATATTTTTATGCAAATTCTTAGCTTGACATCTTGTAGATGTCAAGACAGTTGTTGACTTTGGTTATGGCATCCAGAGGATGGAGGGATCAATACAATGATGATCCTTATAGGCACAGCCCAAGCTGAATCCTAGGTCCATTTTTACCTCTTGTAATTCTGCAGTCAACAGACCTCTTGGCATTTCCTGTGTGCCAGATATTGTGTTTGGCATCAGAAATTAAAGGATGAAAATCCTTCTCCAAGAGCATACACCATTGCATAGGTAAAGTCATGGAGAAGGAGCGGTCACCTATAATATGACAGGATGTCGTGGAGGTATGAGTATATCCTAACTGACACACAGAGAAGATGCACAGAAATAGGAATGAAATGTTGGGGATGTCTTCTCAGAAAACTTCCACCATGCCTTGGAGAATGAGTAAAATTCTGGCTGGTAAAGGCAGTGAGTCCTACCCACATGAGGGAGAGCAAAAATGATCTGTCTGGGGAAGGGTGCAGCTCCCTCCTGCTGAAGCACATGCTTGTTGGGGAAGAACTACAGACACACAGGAGAGTGGCAGGGTGCAGAGTGCCTGGTCAGTCAGGCCAGTGATTATTCACTTTCACATGTAGTTAGTGGGCAGCTACTTAAGTCTTAGAAGCCAAGGAAGCAGCATCACTGGGTAGTGCTAACCAAAGAGGGAAATGACCTGATTATCAACTATGACAGGAATCTGGAGAAGAGATAATGAGAGATTTAAAATAACGGAAACATGAAAGGAGAACATAGGTCATTTTAATTATGACTATTCTTCTAATGCATTGACAAGTGGCTTAAAAAAATGGATTTTGTTTTCCTGAGACTGTTGACTCTACAGATGGATGGGGCATTGACTTGTTCTATCGCCTCCTAAGTGAAGGTAGCTTGAAAAACAGCCCAATTAATGTATTTACTTGTAGAGTCATCAGAAGGTTTTGGTGAATTGTTCAAGCACAAGATTAGTTTTATTTATTTTTTTTAAGATTTTATTTATTGAGGCAGAGAGCACGAGAGGGGGCAGAGGTAGAGGGATAAGCAGACTCCCCGCTGAGAAGGAAGCCCCATGCAGAGCTCCATTTCATATGGACCCTGAGACCATAACCTGTGCCAAAGGTGGACTTAACTGACTGAGCCATGCAGGAGCCCTAAAATTAGTTTTATACGAGGAAAATCTATTAGAGTGTTAAGCTTAGAAAACATTTGTATTACTCAACATTCTGGAAGGGAAGGGACAGCCTACTGAAAAGGACTGACCATAGGAAGTCTAATGAAGCCACAGATTATGGTGATGTGTGAGATGAAGAAAATTGAGAAGGGATAGAGAACTCCAAGGATAGCCACCTTTGTGCTCCCAGAGCTAAGGGAGCAAGATGAGAGAGGGTTACTCCCAGATCTGCGAGAGCCACAGCACTGGGCAAGGCAGGTGGAACAGCGGGCAGGGAGGAGGGTCTTACCTATGGCAAAACCCAACTGAGGAGACCCAGAGAGCAAAGGACAGATACTAAAACCTCTCTCTTCATTTCCCATGACTCTCCCGCTGGTGTCACCATGGGATAAAACAAACTGTAAGAAAGAGGCCAGCTGGGCATGAGCAATGCTGGGCAGAAGGGCCCCCATCCAGGGCAGAGAATGGGGGAGGGGCAAAGGGCAGGGTTGACCGGGAGGGTAACATGCAAATCTTGAGCTCTTCACATGGGATCCCCTTTGCCTCCTTTGCACCCACATCCCTGCTTTGCCTTTCAGATGCCCACTTTGGCCTTACTTCGGTGCCACATCTCCACTGAGACCACTTCCCACCCATAGGACCATTCCACTATCCTCTGTGCTTTGCTTATATGTCCAATTATGCTTTTAATACACGGAAGTGTGCCTTGGGCATTTCTTTATGGAAGCCTTAATGAATAAATTAAATAAGCGAGAAAAAACTAGTAAAGACCTTGATAAATTATTCTAAGAAAGCGAAACCTCAAGAGTGAATTCCCAGGATCCAAGAATGTGGATTCTGTGGGCATTAGGGGATGTGGACATTAGGGGATGACCAAGGGGTTGTTTGATCTCACTCAGCTTTGCTCCTGTTCTGCTTTCCTTCCAGTCTTAGCAGTTCATTGAGTATCGGTGGTCAGTCACCATAAATGAGAGCTTTCTTTTCAGGCAGACCAGAGGGATGTCTGCATCAAGGGGGTGGTGGAGAGGGGCAGGCTTCAGAAAGGAGTCATTATCACATGGATTGCTAGTTGAAATAATATTTTAGTGCAATAAGAATTCTTGCTCAATAGGTTTCTAGTGCATTAACTCAGCCAGTTTTCTAGAATTACAGAATTGTTTCAAAACAAGCAATCTACTTATTCATAATCTTCAGAGCAGTAGCTTAATGTTAAATAGTCCTTAAAATACACTCAACAAAGAGTAGTGCCTGTTCCCCAGTTTTTTGTTTTGTTTTGTTTTGCTTTTTAATTGTTAGAGAGAGAGAGAGCGCGAGCACAGGCAGACAGAGAGGCAGGCAGAGGCAGAGGGAGAAGCAGGCTCCCTGCTAAGCAAGGAGCCCGATGTGGGACTCGATCCCAGGACGCTGGGATCATGACCCGAGCCGAAGGCAGCCACTTAACCAACTGAGCCACCCAGGCATCCCCCTGTTCCCCAGTTTTACTCAGAGACCCGAGGTGCTCCTCTCCAAGGCTCTCAGCAGACATTCAAAACTCAAGCTATCAGTTTCCAGGCATGGCTGTTTTAATCAAGTGCAAACAAAGGCATGTTTCACAGCCCCTGGAATTCAGGGTCATAAATAACAAATAATGCAGAATCCAAAAAGCAAACCAATCCCCTAGGATTTATAACCCTGGTGCTTTGTGGAGAAACAGAAAACGAAACACTTCTGCCGGAGTGTGGAGTCTTCCTCAAATGCCAACGCAGCTGATTATGAAGAAAGAGGAAGCCCAGAGACAGGGTTCTGGGGAATTGGGACCCTGAGCACCCTGCGCCAGCAAGGGGGAATGAGGTGTGACTGTAGACTTAATCCAGAGCATTGTTTTAAGGAAGGAAATAATAAATGTGAAAGTGATTTGTCCATTTTGCTGGCTTTATAAACAGTGTTTATGACACTGGGCCTACTAGTATATTTCTACAACATCTTTGATCATATTTATTGATCAGAGACGTGTATTGATATGGGAAAGAATTAGCATTTACTCTTAAACACTTAGTGACTTTAATGCACATGCACTTTGCATTGTGGGCAGTCCCACTGCCCGATTGCCTGCAGTCCAGCCCCTACAGGTGGGATTCAGCTCCACAAGAAGGGTGGAGGGTGTCAGTGGGTTCCAAGGCTTGGTAGTTGAGAGCCCACTAAGTCTGATGAGCATTTTCCTTGCAGATTCAGTCTTCCTCTTAACCACGCAAAGCAAAGCCCTGGACACTTCCCCAATGCCTTCTGCTTCCTTCCCACCTCTTTTCCAGAACCAGTTGGAGACCCTTTCTTAATTCATTTTGTCTCCCCAACCCATAGCTGCCTTAACTTAGTTTGTCATGATCCCTGGTCTAGACAAGGTATTAACTTCCTGCTTCCCCTTCTCTTTCTTTCTCCTCCAAACTGTTTCTCCATTAAGTCATGGCAGATACCAGGCAGTCACCGCCTAACCCCTCCTGCTGCTTCTAGCTGCTCCAGAATC
>ML107886.1:0-27098 GCA_003697995.1 Taxidea taxus jeffersonii | reverse complement strand
AAAGAAAGAAAGAAAGGGAAAGAAAAGAAAGAGAAAGAAAGAAAGAAGAAAGATACTCTGGGGACTCTGCACAGGTATAACCAACTTCCCTCATAAATCACCAAAGTTCATTTAATTCTCAAGACATAGAAGATTGTTGCCCCCAGTACAAGTCATTTATTTATTTTTCTGTTAATTTAACAGCAAAGACTAGGTGCTGTAATACAAGACACAATGATGTCATCTCTCAGGGGTAAATGAAGTCACCTCCAATACCCATCTTGCTGTGACATTCCAAGATTGTCACTGTCCACATCAGGGGCATGACCCTGAAAACGGAAAAGGAATACCAACTTGCAAACCTGTTCTGTGATTTTCCAAGCAAATCAATGGTACCGAATCCAGCATGGGCACCGCTAAAACTCTTGAAAACAAAACAAAACAAAAAAACATATTTATAAGGCATGCGTTTTAGGTACCAAGACCATAGTTAAAGGATATCGAACCAGGAACTTGACACGGCACGGATTCATGTTCTGAACGTAAGTTCACTGTCTGCTCCAGTGACGGGCCTCATTTATAAATTCTGATCATAACTCCTAGGACTGTCTGGCAGCCAGCTCTCAGATTCCAAACCATAGAAGGCACTTCTGTGTCACTCGTCTCACGGTGTACGCTCCTGTGGTCTGCAAACACTGACAACCCTAAATCTGTTTGAGTCCTTGTGCTCCTCGTGGTCTTTAATTAGGGAAGCATTGTAGTTTCTAAATCACGGGGCTACTACAGAGATTGAGTAAGCTCATGCATCTGGTACAGGGTAAGTTTTAATAATACTAGATATTGCTACTGGGCAGTTAACTCACTGTGAACCCTCGATTGCCCTGCTTTGCTAGACTGGAATGGTCTCTGTCATCATTCCTCTTCGGCAGCTGGCACCATGGTGTGAGCGGGGGCACTTCTGCATATGTGTCAGGTTCTTGGTGAATCTAGAGCCCCTGGTTCTCTAGGCCTGGGGCTTGCAGCCCCCCGGCAGCTCATGCTGCCCTGCTTCCAGCCTCACCCAAAGTCTCACCAACCCAACCAGCCAACTTTTTCACCACTTCCGGGCCACAGACACATCTGGCCAACAGCTCTGAAAGTCAGCTTTGGGAGAGAACTTATCTCCATGTCTGCTCCTCTCTCTGAGACTCTTTTGGCCCTGGGGTCTTTTTCAGAGTTCCTTTCCTTCCTTTTCTCCCTGCCAGGTGGGAAGCCTCCAGCAGCAATGCTGGGAAACCAGCTGGAGAGCAGTGCCCCTGAGTTGTACAAACAGCCAGAGAGAAATGGCACCAGTGAATAATTGCTGTGTATTAAAATTTCCTCGTTCAAATGACCGGTGTGTTTTTGGTCTCCTGACTGACCCTGATCAATACATCCACCAAAAATCTGCTTTTTTAAAAAAGATTTTATTGATTTATTTGAGAGTGACAGAGAGAGAAAGAGAGAGAAGCGGGAGGGATAGAGGGAGAGGGACAAGCAGACTTTGTGTTGAGCACAGAGTCTGACGCAGGGCTCAATCCCATGACCCTGAGATCTTGACCTGAGCTGAAATCAAGTGTAGGATGCTCAACTGACTGAGCCACCCAGGTGCCCCTAAAATACTGCTTTTTCAAAGGGAAACTTATTTATATGGATTTACTTCCATCCAGACTTATCTGCATCTCTTACTTCTTTTGGCCCCTTGACTCTGACCAATGAGACCTCAATACTTAACCTGTTTGGGGACTATTTTTAGTTTTAATGACTTGCAATTCTTAACTTATGATTCTTTGGGAAAGATAATGATTTTGCTGAGCTATTGCCCTCCAGGCCCAGCTGGGGGAATTTCCAGTCAAATGCCAAGACCTACTTTGACCTCAGCTTCAAGAAATAACATTTGTATCGTAATGGCATCCAGGTATGGACCACTTTCCTTCTTCTCTGCACATCTGCACTGATCTTCCCAATAAAGGAAGAGTGTAGGCAAAGTTAATGACAATATTAATAATAACCACAGTGCTAGCATTCATCACACACTTGCTTTTTTGTCAATCACCGTGATAAATATATTTTCATTTAATTTCTACACTGGTCCTACCAGGTAGCTATTATTCTTTATCTATCTCATAAGTAATGAAACTGAGACTTGGAGAAATTTAGTGACTTGGCCAAAATCAAGCAGCGAAGATGTGGCAGATCAATGGTATTATAAAACTATGGGTAATTATGCAAAACGAAACAATTACCCTGCAGCCCATGTGATTCCAGCTGTGGTCACTGTCTCACTTCCCTGTGGCTTTTAAAATCTGTTCTATTTTCAATGAATACTCTCCAACTTCTGAATTTATTCATAGCTCATGGTGTTTAAATGAATATCCCTGTTTGAATATCCCTGATACTGTGGCATTTGATTTAGTAATTATTACAGAGATGATAAAAATTGCTGCAATATCTTTGGAACTGATTTGATTGACTTATGCAGTGTCAGTGAGTGCAAATATGTTGCCCTTGATGGCCCCGACAACTACATTTGGGTGACAGAAAGATCAGTGACGATATTTTTGGTTCAATTTAATTAATTAAACTAGACTCTGTTAGTTAAAATGATGATTTATTCTTTGAAATGTAGTTCATAAACTCATGCCTGGAGTATATTTAATCCATTTTAAAATTAACTGTTGCTGTTTGGGTAGATCAAATGAGTAAATCATTTTAAAATATAATTATGCAGGGTTACCTTATAATTGGGAAGAATTGGGAGGCTAGTAACCAGAAAATAGACTATAAATGCAATTAATTAGCTTTTATTCAGCAAAGCATGCAGTTTAATTTCTCTTGGAGCAGGTAACACCCGATGCTGGTTCTCTCTCTCTTTCACAAGTTTGATTTAGAATAAGGTAATATTCATGCATAATTTAGGAGAAGCCCTCATGATGAAAAGAAGTGTCTGAGGAGTTCCCTCGTCCCCAAGGGGGCTCGAGATCAACTCTCTGCAAATACATTTTGAGATGGGAATTACAGGCTCTGGTAAGTGTTAAATGGTAGGTTGTGTGTACGGGTGAAAATAGAAAGGATTATACAAATATTCATGGGTAGCAGTAAGATGCCTGTTGGAGACTTCTTGTCTTGTTCACTTTTTTCCATGCTGCCTCGTTCTTAGCTTTATCAATCCCTTATCATTAGTGTTTATTTTTTTTCAACATCTGTAATTTTTGTATATTTTAAAATCTGTAGAACTCTGTATTTCTTCTCATAATTCAGAAGATTCTCTTCACCTTCATAGCTTACAGAATTGAGGACTGAGGTGGGGAAGACAGCAGGGAAACACTAGGAATCTTCCATAGGACACAAGGAGTTCCGGTACCATAATTGTGATGGCATCTGGAAGATCTTCACTTTTAATTTACATTCAGTAAATTTCAATTACTAATATTTATAATTCTGTATTTTTAACAGCTTTCTTGAAGTCTAACTGATCAGCATTGCACATACTTAGTGTGTACACTGTGATGATCTGGATGCAGGCAAACACCTGTGATGCCCCCAGTCATACTCAGGATGAGAGACATCTGATTTTTCCCAAAGTTTCCCTGGGCCCTTTTGGTTTAGTTTGTTTTATAGTAAGAACACACAACAGGAGATAAGTGAATAACACTGTATTGTTAAATTTTGGAGTTCACAATATAGTATAAAGCATAGTGTCTCCCTTACAGCAGATCTGATAGAATTCATTCACCCAGCAAAACTGAAAATTTTCTAGCATAACTCCCCATTTCCCCACTCCCCAGCCCCTGGAAACCATTACTGTATTCTCTGCTTCTGTACATTTAGTTATTTTAGATACCTTCCATAAACGGAGTCACGCCGCATTTGTCCTTCTGTGACTGTCTAATTCACTCAGAGCAGTGTCCTCGAGGCTCATCCATGTTCTTGCAAACGACAGTGTCTCCTTCTTTTAAAGGCTCCTGGAGATTCTACTGCATGGATATACTATCCTTTCTGGCTCTGTTAATCTCGTAATGGGCACTTGAGTTGTTTCCATACCTTGGTTATTGTGGATAATGCCACAGTGAACTTGGGGCAGGGGGGACCTCTTCTATCAGCCTGGAACTCTGTGGCCACCATCACAGCCAGGATATAGGTAGGTTTTGGAATGGTTTCATTTCCACAAAGATTTCCTTTGTTCTGCCCCTTTGTTTTCCATATACTGCTTCTCACTCTTTAACTCCCGGCCACTACCTGTCTCTCTGCTCTCTCTACAGTTGTTCATTTTCCAGAACATTGTGTAAATGGAATCATTCATTATGGAGCCTTTTCAGCCTGATTACTTTCAGTTGGAAGAGCGCGACTAAGATTCAGCACGCATTTCCAGGTAGCGATAGAACGTTCTTTTTGGGCAGTGTTTGAGGAGTATTACATTGTATAGGTTTATCAGATTTTATTCATTCCTTCATCTACTGATGGGTTATTTCTAGTTTTTGGCAGTTGTGAATAATGCTGCTATGAACTTTTTGTGCTCTTGTGTGGACACACATTTTTATTCATCTAGTATAAATACTTGGGAGTGGATTTGTATGTTTATGGTAAATGTGTGTTTCACTTTGGAAGCAAATGCTCAATGGTATTATGCCTCCATCAGACAGGATGAATACCCAACTTTTGTATCAACATGGGCAGGACTGGAAGAGATTATGCTGAGTGACATAAGTCAAGCAGAGAGTCAATTATCATATGGTTTCACTTACTTGTGGAGCATAAGGAATAACACGGAGGACATGGGGAGATGGAGAGGAGAAGGGAGTTGGGGGAAATTTGAGGGGGAGACAAACCATGAGAGACTGTGGACTCTGAGAAACAAACTGAGGGTTTTGGAGGGGAAAGAGGTGGGGGGTTGGGTGAGCCTGGTGGTGGCTATTATGGAGGACATGTATTGCATGGAGCACTGGGTGTGGTGCATAAACAATGAATTCTGGAACACTGAAAAGAAATTAAAAAATAAATAAAAATTAAAGAAAAAAGAACAATTGACCGTTTATATCTATTTTGTTTCACTGGCCTATTTCTCTAATCTTCTGTCAATACCATCTTTTCTCAGTTACTGTAGTTTGAGAGTAAGTCTTAAAATAAGGTAGTATGAATTCTCCCATTTTGTTCATTTCCACAATTATTTTTTAGAGATTTTGTTTATTTATTTATTTTAGAAAGAGAGCATGAGTGAAGGAAGGAGCAGAAGCAGAGAGAGGAGACAGAGAGAATCTGAGGCAGACTCCATGCTGAGTGCAGAGCCCAATCTGGGGCTCAATCCCAGGACCCTGAGATGATGACCTGAGCCCAAACCAGGAGTTGGACACTTAACTGACTGAGTCATCCAGGTTCCCCCGTTTACACAATTATTTTCCTTATCAGTTTTAGGACTAAGTTGTCTACATCTACAAGAAAAATCTGCTGATGTTTTTATTGTGAACATATTAAATCTGTAGATCAGCTTGAGGAAAATGAACATCTCAACTCAACTGTGTTGAGTGTTCCAATCCACAACCATATGAGTCTTTCCACTTACTTTAGTTTCTTATTTATTTTATTGGTGTTTTGTAGTTTGTGACAAATAGACTCTGAACTTATTTCATTATGTGAAAATCTAAATATTTCATTTATTGCAGCTTACTGGTACACTTATCTTATTCAATTCTGTTATGAATTTGGTCTCTAATTGTTCATTGCATGTCGATTTTTGCCTCCTACAGCCGTGTTAAACTCACTCGTTCCAGTAGATTTGTTCTTCAGATTTCTCAGGATTTTCTTTTAGACAGCTGTGGTGTCTGTGAATAGGGAGAGTACCTTTCTTTTTTTTCCAGATGTCTTATATTTCTTTTCCTCAATATGTGACATCAGCTAGGACTTCTTCTATTGCTATTAAGAGAGATGAGATAAATACCTTTGCCTTGTTCCCAGTATGAGAAAGAAAATATGAACACTTTCACCACTAATTAAAACTTCAGCTATGTGTTTTTACTTGTTTGTTTTGGTAGATACCTTTCATCGAGATAAGGAAATCCCCTTCTATTCTTAGTTTTGTGAGAATTTTTCTTATGAATAAATGTTGTTTTGCCAAACTTTATTTTTCTTCTGCATCTATTGAAATTATCATGCCCTTTGCCATCTGCAACATGGTGGTTTTATTAATTTTTCAAATGTTGAGCCAACATTTCTTTGTTGGCAGTATAAACTCAATTTGGTAACGATGGGGCTTCCTCTTTTGTGTATTGTCTATTTGGTTTGTGAACATTTTGTTGAGGATTTTTGTGTCTAAATTTATAAGGGATATTGGACTATATCAGTCTATAGTTTTCCATTTATGAATTGTTTCTTTCTAATTTTACCATCAAGATAGTGCTAGCCTCATAAAATGAATTGGGAGGTACTCCTATTTTCTGGAAGAGATTCCTGTATTAGTATAGTATACCATAGTAGTATAGTATTCTAGAGATTCTAATATTCTTTCCATTTGTATTTGGTAGAATTTCCCAATGAAACCAGTTTGCCCTGGAGTTTTCTCCCTTGGAAGATTTTTAAGAACAAATTCCATTTCTTTGATAGACATAGGACTATTTTGGTTACCTATTTCTTTTGAGTGGCTTTCACAGTATTTCTTATATGAGCATTTGGTCTGTGTGTTTAATCTAAATTGTTGAGTTTTGTGCATAGTCTTGTTTGCCCTATTCCCTTGCCCTTTTAATAGCTGTGAGTTCTATAATGATGCCTCCTCTTATATTCAGGTATTGGTAACTAGTGCCATACCTTTTTCTCTTCTGGCTTTGTTTCGAATTTGTCAACTTTGCTGTTTTTTTTTTTTTCCTTTTTTAATTAACTTTTGGTTTCTTTATTGGTTTTCTCCTATCTATTGGTTTTACTCTTTCAGTGTCATTAATTTGTACTCTTTTATTTATTTTCTTATATATTTTGTTTTATTTTGTTGTTTCCTTTTAAGTTTCTCAAAATGTATGGTTAGATTATGGGTTTGATACCTTTGCTAGATTATTAATTTAATGTTGAAAGTTTTTTTTCTAAAACTTACTTTAGTTGTGTCTCCTGAATTTCCATGTGTTATTTTTATTTTTATGCCATTCAAAATATTTTCTAATTTTTTTTGACACTTGATTGACCCATGAATTATTTGAAAGTTTGTTATTTAATTTCCAGATATTTGGCAGGTTTTCTAGTTATTGCTATATAATTGAAATTGATTATGTATATTTTATAAATGACACTTAATTTTCATCATGTGAAAGAATATGTATTTTAACATTTCAATTATTTTCAATTTGTTCAGGCTTGTTTTATGACTGGAGATATGTCTAACTTAATAAATGTTCCATGTGAACTTGAGACAGTATGTCTTTTGCTCTCGCTGGGTGGTGCACTCTGTAACTGCCAATCTGTTTCATTTGGTTCATGTTGTTGTTTAGGTCTTCTATATGCTTGCTGATTTTCTGTCCACTTGTTCTATCTCATAATGGGATGTTGTCTACTTCTCCATTCAGTTCTGCCAGGTTTTGCTTTTTGTGCTAGGAAGCTCTGTTATAAGGTGCATATCAACTCAGGAATGCTACATCATCTTGGCAAGCTGACCCCTTTATCATGTTTAATGTCCCTTGCCAATCGGGGATGATTTTTCTTGTGTAAGTCTACTTTGTCTGACAGTAATATTCCCATTACAGCTTTCTAGTGATTAGTGTTTGTATGGTACTTTTGTCCATTTGTTGTTTCATTTTGTTTGTGTGCTATCATTTTAGTTTTATTCTGTCTTTAATCCAAGTTAGCATTAAGCTGTGAGTCTGACTCACCTTCTGTAGATACAGTGTGAGTTCAGTTTTCAAAATGTGTGCAATGATATCCAAATCTGCTCTGTGCATACTCCCTCCAGGCCCGAGTCAACTTCCTGATCATTAACCTGCATCATAGTTCATTTCCCGGTTTAATTGAGTTTGCTTTTTCAAGTAGATTCTATGCATTTGAAGTTCTAAGTTGGGCCAGGATTTCATATGCAGTTTTGTAGGATCTCTGTTTTGAGCCACCTCCTCTCTATGATCTCCTCTATGCTCTAACATGCAGTGGCTTCTCTTTCTGGTCTATCTGCTATAAAATTATGAGTTTGTCCATCCAAAAATCCTCGTGCTATCACATACTTCCTGAAACTGTGTCTACCTCTCCAAAAAGCAGCAGGAGGACAGAGAGAAATGTAGCAAAGATTCTCCACTATTAAGCAGAGGATGTTCTCCCAGCCAGTGTGGTCAGGAAGGATTTTCTGTCAGTGTTAGGTGTCTTAGCAACAACTACTGCCACCAACTCCATAGACACATACTTCTGGGACTGAGATCTACTTAGAGGCTGGACTGGGAGAATATTAAAATAAAACATAATAGAGAAACAGACAAAATAGGGGATTTCTTTCTCTACTCCTTAGGAGACCTTGTCTTTGAAATAAAAATAGAGTTTATCTTGGAGCTTTTCTGTTCCTGCCTATTGAACAAGCAGGGGTTCAGGCTTTCTGGAGTCTAAATTAAGAGTTCTGGCAGGGAAAACACACATGTACACACATACATACATATATTACACCACACACACATACAAACACAAACCATACTATGCATACACTATATATATATATGCACAATACACCACAGACACACACATATACCACACACACATTATGTACATGTACCACACACATACCATACCACATATACAGCACACACGCATACACACACACACACTAGACAACATACATACACTCATCACACACATACATACAATATACCACATAAATACACACACAACCATCACACCTATGTAACACATACACATCACACACACCCCACACACATACCACAAACACATCACACACAAACACACATATACACACAGCCACACACCATACAAATATACATACACACAGGGACATCTGGGTAGCTAAGTTGGTTAAACATCTGCCTTTAGCTCAGGTCATGATCTCAGGGTTCTGGGGTCGAGCCCCGAATCGCATTCCCTGCTCTGTGGGGAGTCTGCTTCTCCCTCTGCCTCTGTCCCCCCACCCCTTCTGCCTGTTGGTGGTCTCTCTCTCTCTCTCTCTCTCTCTCAAAAAAATAAATGAAATCTTTTTTTAAAAGCCTACACACAAATAAACATATATATATATATATGTACCATATGCACATACATATACACATACACATACAAGTACACACACACACACACACACATCTGCCTACACACACAAATACAACACCTATACAAATACACAGGCACACACCACACAAAATAGATACACATACATATACATACACCAAGACACACACTACACACTTACCACACATTACACACACCATATACACACACATACACACACAATCACATGAAATACACTTTCCTTATATTGTTGTTTTATGTTTTCCATCAAGAACTTTTGGTTGCCGTCAGTGGAAAAGATGGTGTGAAAAACTGAACCATTCTTTTTGTTCTTGACCATGTTGCTTTTAAGATTCAGTGTATGTTACCCTTTAGAACTTGTCCAGTACTTCCTCTGGGAAACTTTGGGTTCAGGAAAATACCACTCTGACCCTCACCTTCAACTTCATTATATCCCAAGGGGATTAGCAAATGGCCACGCAGCAAAGAGCAGAAACATTTTAATGGACCCGGAGTGTTAGCTCAGATCTCAAAGCCTCATGCCACAGAATGTCAGCCCCCAGGCACTGCTCTTCCAACCCAACAGGCTCATCTAGGAGAAGAAAGATCGGAAAGACTGCTCCCTTAGCTGATGATGCAAGTTGAGTCAAGAGACTGGTGCTTTAGCCCAGATGGTTTGGGGTGAATAACTGACCATCTCAAGGGCCTTGAGGAGAAGTGGTTTCTGCTTTTCTTTGTCTCTTAATTCTAACCAGACAACTGAAGCTTCCATGGGATCCTGCCTTGCTCACTAGGGTTTTATATTCATTCGTTATTGTCTTTTGTGCAAATACTCCCTTCAGGCACCTAACAATGAGTCATAGCTTTCTAGAACAGTATTCTAGTTTCCTAGATCCATTGTCCAATCTTCGACTTAATCTTACATCCGGTTTTAATGTGATTTCAGTAATTGCTAAAACCAACTGCTGTTCCACATGCGTCCTCAGCCAGTCATAGAACCTGGTCACAGTAGAGCTCCTGTGAGGTCCCCACACTGCACAGATCTCCTCCTAACTCCTGCCAAGGAGATGCACCACCTCTGTCACACCAGGAACCCAATCCACCAGACTCAGACCCCAAACGCAGCTCCCTGGGTTTGAGGGTACCCCTTAATCTCCTTGAGTGTTTAAAGAAAACATCATTGTCTACATCACTGGTTTGGGTAGATTCAATGATTACATGCATATAAATCACCTAACATCGTAGTTGGCACCAAATTGCTCCTGAAAGAAAGATAATTTACCTTCTCTCCCTCAAATTCTGTTTCTGGGTTGGAATTTTCCAGAGTGCTCCACAGAACCCATCCTGTAAAATGGCAGCTTGGGGGCTGGGGAGGAGACAGAATTCTGTGGTGGAAACATCTGGGTACTGCCAGAAATCTGAACTTGTGCCAGAAGGCTCACAACTCTTGTTGACATATTGAGGGCTCTGGAAAGTCTCAGGTGACAAAAATCGCAATCTCTATTTATTCCTGAGAACCACAACCAGTTGGGAGTTGGACCATTTTTTCCTCAGCTAATTTTCCTTATTTTCTGGTAAAAGTACTTGCCAAGTTTTCTCTCTTGAGTTACTACTTGCAGGACTAAGAGGGTCAGTCTTAGCACCCTCTTAACTCGCAGAGCACCTGGCCCACACAAATCCTGCAGAGCAACACGCCAAAACACTGTGTTTACCCTCCTCTGCCAGCCTATGCACCGGGCATCCTCTGGGGTTCCTTTGTTGAGCCAGTCTGCTTTCCCACTCCTCCAGCCCACCGCTAATCTCCACTAATCTGCAAGGTGTTGGTGATTAGCTCAGTAATTATCACAGCGACAGGATGACAGCCGGAAAGCATCTGAGCTTCCAAGCTGTTTTTATGAAAATTTTGTCTGGAAAGGTGACGAGGGAGAAGCACAAGGAAAGCATTACTGGGCCAAAAGTTTAACACATGCCTTCCCACACGCCATCTGGCTTTGTTGAGTCATTACGCAACGCTGGATGATCAGCCGTAGATGAGTCTTTCTGGGTAATGAGGCTTTTCCTTCCTTTCCACTCTGTATTTGTGGGCACTTTTTACCCTACTTCTGAAACTGAGCAAATACTTAATGAGTCCTATGGAGCGGACCAAAGAGAATAGAGGAGGAACAACTTTTTTTTTTTTTGTCCTTCAGAATTAAAATTTTAGCAGCCAGTCCAGGCTTATATGTAGGCATCATCAAAGGGTGGCTTTGTTAAATGCCATAACAGGACCACGGGAAAGCAGTTAAGATGGTGACAGACAGAAAGGCAGACACGGCCTCTCCCGGAGGCATGTAAAGAGACTTCTTACAAAGTAATGGGATGTGGCCAAGACTGAAGGGAATTCTCTATTAGACTAACCACAACAAGTGAATTTCTTCCTGGAGTTTCTCCAGCTCATGGCACAATGCCTGGGAAAAATGAGGATTCCTGAAAAGTTTTGGGTTTTGTTATTAAATGCCCAGGATCTTGAAAATTAAATTTACTATTATGGAGGGACAGGCATTTGGGGTAGAGATAAAATCCTAAATAGATGTATAGAGACTCTAACATGTATAATGTTCCAAGTGGCTTCAGGGATCAGGGAATGACCGATCACCAGGGAAGAGCTGAAGATACGGGTTTGAGTCTCTACTTTGCACAAACTTTATGTTATAGGTGTGGTTGGGATGTAGGATCTCCCCATATGTCTGTGTCCTCAAGTAGAAGGTAGAGACAATGGTATTAACATTTATGGTTGTTTCCAACCACAGTTCCCGGATCCAAACTTTGAAAACCACTCCAGGTGTGCAGGTGGCTTTGGAGCTGAGCATACACACGTTTGAGTCCAACTGTACGCATCTGAGATGTAGTTGGGTTTTGTTGGTGGTGGTGGTGGATGGTTGTTTTCCTCATCAGCAGGAGTGAGGACGATAGTGTGTGCTTCATGGGGGATTATGTT
Source organism: Taxidea taxus jeffersonii (assembly GCA_003697995.1). NCBI lineage: Eukaryota > Metazoa > Chordata > Mammalia > Carnivora > Mustelidae > Taxidea > Taxidea taxus. The sequence goes on along the minus strand of ML107886.1, from coordinate 14,938 downwards.
TCTGAGTAAATCTGATGGTGAATGTGAGAGTCTAGATGAATACAGCATATCAGTTTCTTAACAAAGTTGATTCCTTCCTGGCAGGATTCTTTTTCCATTGCTGCCTTAGAGGAAGCTGTTCCTCCTCTTATGGTGTTGCTTCCAGGGATGGTGATGGATTTTTTAATTTGGGATGCAAGTGAGGTGTAGAGAAAAGGCTTCAGACACAAACTTATGTAGCAATCCCAAGTCCCAAAATATAATTTTTTACCAGTTACGTGTTCTGGGACAAGTGGATCCATTTCCCAAGCATAGGAAGAAGTACTTGCAGAACTTTATAATTTAGAAATAACCATTAAACGAGGCTCCCTCATAGCTTCTACCACACAGAGCAGGGGGCCTGAGCATTGTGTTCCTTCTCTGTGCCAATCCTTCCCTGAAGAACTTTCTATTAGGGTATCATCTGCCTCTGGGTTTCAGTAAACTGAGCTGGCAACTGAGATCCACTCCATTCATATAGAGATACAGCTACTCCCTGAGTGTCTAACTGGGACAAAATTGAATAACTCCTAATTAGTATTGAAAAATAAACTGGAGCATTCCAATGGTGCAGAACATGAGGAGGGCTGAAGCTGTCCCCTGCAGGCTCCTAAAAGGACAGGAAGCATCCTCTTTCCAGCTACATGATGTCATGTGATGTCCTTCCCTTTGATTCTCTAGAATAGTTTCATAATTATACACTTCATTCCACACACAGGAATAATCTTCGATAATTTTTTGACAGATTTAACAGGAAAAGATTATCATAAAAAGGGGGGAGATTTTCCTGCTATATACATCTCTGCTTAATTCATTTGCATAATGCAAACATGAACAGAGATTTTTTTAAGGTATGAAAAGTTTTCCTTATGAGAACCCAAAATAGGGGAATTTTAAGTCGAAAACTGGACCACGGGCTCTGAATTAGGTATAGTCGAGCAAGAGTTCCAACCATATGAGGACTTGGTGTATCTTTAGTGGCCATCTACCCAAGTTCTGCATTTTGGGGAATTCAAATTCGAACACACTGGAGACTGTTGTCTGAAGTTCTACATCAAGGCAGCGGCAGGAAGAGAACCAGCTACCTTTCCCTTCACCTGCTGGGACCCGATTAGACACTCATTAAGGAGACCTTGGGGCCCACATGGCAGCCTGCACTCAATGCACTCTCCAGTCAGCTACCCCCCAGGGAGAAGGCTGCTTATCAAATAAGCACTAGTTTTTCTTTAACTTAGAAGAAACATCAAAGCATTTCCATTGGTCAATAGTGCACATGTTAACAACCACAACAACAACAAAATGTCTCTATTTTTGCTTGCTCATGGCCACATTTACAGCTGAAGGCCAACTTCCTGAGTGATGCTGTCACTTTCTCAACTCTGACAAGGTTAATTCAATCCCCCGTCTACCCCTGCTGCCAGCAGCTCAACGGCTGCCTTCTTGATGCCCTGTATTGCCAGAGCCTTCTTCTTGCCACTTCCTATTCCTATTGTGAGCTGTCATGATAGAAGTCTTTTATTTGTGGCGCGTGGGTGGCTCAGTGAGTTGAGCATCCGACTCTTGGTTTTGGATCAGGTTCTGATCTCAGCGTTGTGAGATCAAGCCCTGCATGGGGCTCCGCGCTTAGAGGGGGTCTGCTTGGGATTCTCTTTCTGCCTCCCCTCTGCCCTTCCCCCTGCTCATGCTCTCTCTCAAAAAAAAAAAAAAAAACCTACAAAACAAAACAAAAAAATCCTTTTGTGACAATGATACATCTAACTCCATCCCTGCTGAGAGGTCTCTCTCAGTGTCTTCAGGTTGACACACAAACACCTTAGTGAGCATAAAGTTACTGAATGTGAGTACCCCTCACATTCTAGCTGTGTTCTTGACATTTGCAACTGAACGCATCACCAAAAAGAATGGGCATGGCTGAGTCTCCTTTTCCAAGTCTCTGTGCCCCTGGTTTGCCTGGAATACCATCTCTGGCCTTTACCCCTTGGTGATTCCTATCTATGATTCAAAGTCTATGTGACGTGCAGAGGTGGGTCCTCCCCCAGCAACGACAGTGGATTGGAAGAGCATCAGAGCCTCTATACAGCCAGGGAATGACACACATCCTGGACCACGGCAGAGCCACGTGCCAAGGAAGGAGGGAGGGATCAAAGCTGTCACCCCAGTGTCAGCACAGGGACGTCTGGAACTCCTGGATCACGTTAACGTTGGAGCAGTCTTTCTGCCCACTGTGAAAGCTCCCTGTTTGCGTCACTCCGATGTGATCTCCCCCATGGTGGTCTTTTTCCAGATGCATCACTTGCAAAATGGGTTATTTCCTGCCAAAAATAAAACATGAAACAGTCACAGGTCTGTAGTTATTACACTTAAAAACCTTTAAACTGGCTCAGAAGGAAAGAGGTAGGAGTCTGAAGTTCTTAAGAAGACAAGAGTGTGAGTGCACGACTGTGTGTGATTGTGCGTGTGCACATGCGAGTTTGTGTGTGCGTGCACATGCATGTGGGGGGCACATGTGTGCATGCATGTTTGTGGGGGTATGGACATGTGTGTGAGTATGCAGTGAGCATGTGCACACATGTGTGGGTGAGAGCATAGGCACATGTGAGTGTGTGCACATGAGTGTGTGCCTGTGTTACAGGTGTGTGCGCACATGCAAGTTTGCATGTGCATGCACACACATGTGGGGGCACATGTGTGTGCATGCATGTTTGTGGGAGTGTGGACATGTGTGTGAGAGTACGTGTGTGCTTGAGTGTGTGTGCAGGCATGTGTGTGTCTCATCACAAAAAATACCATACACTTGGTTGACACAAGCCAAATGGTTCTGCTGAGATTTTTTAATAAGTCCTTGTGGGATTGAAAGCTGGACAGAATAAGTAAATGAACTGTGAGGAAATATTAAATCCGTAGCAACCTCATTTGTAGAACATATGCTTTATTCTACATTCTAGTAAAATCTCATTTTTGTCAGAAAGCTTATGCTACTGTAAGGGCAAATACAAATCTTAAAGGAAATTTAAAAATGTCCCTGGTGAACAGAGGAAAGATACCGCTCCTGCGTTCTTCTTAAAGTATTTCCTTTAGAAAATGTAATTGCAAATCCTTCCTCTGTCCCTTCGAGATGTACCATAAACTTTTCAGAAGCTAAACAAGCTTCTCTCCAGTCTGACAATCAAGAGAGGTTTTTGTTAAAGGCCTGGGAGCCATCTCTTTGAAATGTAAACATCAAAAAGCAAGTGCCCCATCTCCTTTCCTGATGGAAGGTGAGAATGGAGCTTAGGAGTCTGGTCCCGGACCTGCTGTCTGGACCTGCTTAGCATACAGGCATGGAGAGCTCCACCTTTCTTCTGGATAAGGGCAATTAACTGAGGCAGGGGGCCACCTTAATGACCAGAACTTAGGATGAGCTATGTGTGATAGTTGGTGTTGCCATCGTCTCTTACCTGAGGACTCGTGCACCTTGATCCTGAGTGAGTGCAAGCACTGGGTTGGAACTGCCTGTCTTTCTGTTTCTGTGATCTCTCTAGGGGACGGTCTCTGCCCAGTGTCAGTCTGGCTGGATGCCTACCCAGTGATAGAACGCTCTCTTCCACATCTGCAAAGAGGTCTCCTGAGTTGGCAGGAGATTTTCCTTTCCATTACTTCCCAACACTATCACAAACTCTCTTTGCCCTGTATTTATTAATCTAGAAGTTTGGGCAAATAGTTATCTTTGTTTATTAAGAGAACTACTAACCACAAGAATAAAAAGAAACGTTGACATCACATCTTACCTTTCCAGGTAATTTGGTAGAGGGTAGACTTTAGAAGATCCATGGTCCTGTCAGCATTTGTAGGTTTGTCTTCTGAATACAAATAATGAAATACATTTATTTATATATGCAAATCTGTTGGTACCAAGCCTATGGAGTGTGGCTTTGTGCAACATTTATTCAGCAGACAACTTTCAAACATTTTTTTTGTTTATAGTGCCAATTTCCAAAGCATCTACTTTGTGTCAAAAACTAAAAATACCTGACTTCTTTTTCTTTTTCTTGTAGTGAATGTAAGTACTTTAGAAATAAAAATATGCAAAATACTTAGATCTTGAATTTTTGCTGTAACATTCAGGACAGTCAAAATGATCAGTTTGGTTCATTTTCTTCCAAGGAACAATTTTGATTGAGAGTTAGAACTTAGTTTTTATGAGGGTGTCAAGTGTTTCCTCTGACTAATTCCAGAAGCTTTCAAAGTTGCAGTGAAGTTTGAGTCAGTCCCATGGTAGAACCAATAGCTATATTGATCCATTACACGGTACAGTGAGGAAGAGATAAACAAAGGGGACCATCTGTAACGGCCCTATGCACATGACGGGATCTAACACAATGGGTGGGACTATCAAATCAGGTCCAAGGAATCAGGGATCTTCACCAGGAACACAATCTACTTATAATTTCAGAATTGTCATCACGAAGTTCAGACACAGCATCAAGAGCTCTGGGATATCTTCCCCAGAGCCTTCCTTCCCACCTTGGACACTCACTGTCAGACCCAGGCTGGAACGAGTGCTCCCCTCGCATGGTGGTGAGTATTTGTATAATGAAATATCTCCATTGTATAGACCCAGAGAGCTGTATGCCCATAGAACATCCCCGGGGCAGCCCTCAAATGTCCGCAGTTGCTGGGTTCTTTTCCATACACAGCCTCGAGCCAGAAACACCAACTATTAGCGTTCCATAGATAAGGGCTTTCCTTTGACCAAGATCAGTCCTCTTCATGCTAAGGGGGTCAAATGACCAAGTTGTTGTTTTAAAGATTTAATCATTTATTAGAAAGTGAGAGAATGAGAGAGAGAGAGAGAGAGCAAGCAAGCACACATGTATATGCATAACAGGGAGGGGCAGAGGGAGAAGGAGAGAGAGAATCTTAAGGAGACTCCATGCTGAGCACAGAGCTTGATGTGGGGCTCAATCTCACAACCCTGAGATCATGACCTGAGCTGAAATCAAGAGCTGGACTCTTAACTGACTGAGCCACTGAGGCACCCCTCAATGTTGTCTCCTCCCCTTCTCCTCCTCTTCCTCTTCCTCCTCCTCCTCCTCCTCCTCCTCCTCCTTCTTCTTCTCCTTCTCCTCCTCCTCCTCCTCCTCCTCCTCCTCCTCCTTCTTCTTCTTCTTCTTCTTCTTCTTCTTCTTCTTCTTCTTCTTCTTCTCCTTCTTCTCCTTCTCCTTCTCCTCCTCCTCCTCCTTCTTCTTCTCCTTTTATTTTTTTAAAAGATCAGACCAGGTGACCGTCCTCTGGTGGATGTTCATCCAGCAGCTATAACTCCTTCCTCTGCGGGAGGTAAGGAGATGAGATGAGAACCTGGGCTCCACCACCCTACAGCAGTCTGATCTCACCCATCTTCCCTGAATCCTAGCATTTATGTTTTCAGACATCTGTTGATGTCAGTTGTGACAACTACAACCAGAACTAGGATATCCCGGGACCTTGAATCAAGTCCTGGTGTCTACCATCACCAACACATAGAGCAGACCTAAAGGCATGGAGAAAAACCTAAAATTTCCTCTGTGGTCACCTGCATCAAATCACCTTGAGTTTGTTTTGTTTTAATGAAATTATGGGGCTCCATCCTTAATCTACTCAATCAGAGTTTTTGGGTCATTGAACCCACAAAGAAACTATTATATATTTAGATTACCTGGGGTGATGTGTATGCACACCAAAATCTGAGATGACCTCTTCCACATAGGGCACAGGCGCATGGAGCCGGTGGAAATGAAAGAGAATACTCATGAAATATCGAGCAGTATTCAGCCCTTGATATACCTTGATTACACCACTTTGGTGATAAGAAGCTCAGTCCATCGCCCTTGGTCTGCTCAGTGTGCTCAGATACTTAAGACTCAGCCTGTGGGATCATGAACCATAATTTCTTCAGGTTAAACTGGAGATGACAAGGATAAAACAAAAGAAAAATAGTTTGGCCTAAAGCAACCTGGTCATACTTTCTTAGAAATGCACAATCAGCAGAAATTTACCAGGACCCGGAAGCTGCATACATTTCTATGATGCTTTATTGCCAAAACCAGCACTGGAATGAACTAGCTGTCAGTCCATGATGGGATCTTCATTAATCTCTAAGGGGCCATGTGGCCACTCCGGGGAAGCTGAGACTGGGCAAAATAATCACCTTTCCTATTTCTTTAGTTTTAGCTTCCTGGCTGCAACAGACACAAGGAAAGAAGTCATAAATCTGAACTCAGGTCCTCTGTGCCTGGACAAGTTCCTTTCCTTTCATCTTCCCCGAAATTATCTTTCAAATGTATCCCCAAACCAAAATCCAGAAGTATACATGAGAATACCCAGCACAGTGCCTGATGGGACAGACCCTCAAGAAAAATGTTCTCCATGTCCTATTTCAGGTTTCTTTTTTTTTAATTTAATTTAATTTTCTTTTAAAGAGTTTATTTATTTGACAGGCAGAGATCACAACTAGGCAAAGAGGCAGGCAGAGAGAGAGAAGGAAGCAGGCTTCTTGCTGAGCAGAGAGCCCAACGTGGAGCTCGATCCCAGGATTATTAGATCATGACCTGAGCCAAGGCAGAGGCTTAACCCACTGAGCCACCCAGGCACCCCCATTTCAGGTTTCTATCACAGCAAAATATGATCAATAGTACATATTTTTGTCAAAAGCTCTCCTTCCTTGCACAGATCTTAAAATGTAGGGAAGGTCCACTTGAGCAGACTGTGTGGTTTGGTCTTTAAATCTGAGTTTTTCTCCCAATTGACTCTTTGCTCCACCTCCTTATATCAATGGGCTGTCTTTTTTTCTTGGCTCTGATGTTTGCTCCATGAACGATCATGGACTTGCTCACGCATCAGGCACAGGGTGTCCTGAACAGCAGCCATCCACCTGTCATGGGTAGGTTCCCCAACTGAAGAAACTGTGGTCCCAAGTGCCTTACTTGCTCTGTGCCCTGGATCTTGTTGCTTCAGGGAAATATGTGGTTCTCCTGATCTCCGCTAACTCCTGAGTTCCTAGGTTTTTGCTTAACTGAAGAGATGTTCTATCTTTTATCTATGTATCTTCTATCTATCTATCTATCTATCTATCTATCTATCTATCTATCATCTATCTATCTATCATCTGTCTGTCTCCCTATACTTAACCTAATGGCATAACATTATATGGATGATGTGGTTGTGTGAAAGCTCTTCTGTGTATTTTTAAACCTCTGCTGATGCATATTTTATTTATTCTTAAAGATAAATGTATTCTTCAAAATATTGATATCTTGGGACGCCTGGGTGGCTCAGTTGGGTAAGCAGCTGCCTTCGGCTCAGGTCATGATCCCAGCATCCTGGGATCGAGTCCCTCATTGGGCTCCTTGCTCGGCAGGGAGCCTGCTTCTCCCTCTGCCTCTGGCTGTGCTTGCTCTCGCTCTCTCTCTCTCTGACAAATAAAAAAAAAAATTGGTATCTTATTTCAAGTATTTAAAAAAAACTCTATTTCCAACATGTTAAAAATTTAATTATTAAACCCTGGGGCCAATTTTGATAAAATTTATGAGTGATTGGGGTTAAAGGATGCAATTAGTTTTTTTTTTTAATTATGTGAAAGCTATAGGGGGATACATTTGTAGTTATTTAATTTTGACAAAGATTCCAGGGCAATTCAGTGGGTAGAGGATAGATTTCTTTCTTTCGATAAATGATACCAGGAAAAATGGTTATCTAGAAGCAAAATAATGTATGAAATGAAAATCAACTCAAAATGGATCATAAAAGGAAATGTAAGAATTAAATCATGAAACTTTTATTTTATTTTATTTTATTTTTTTATTTTATTTTATTTTGTTTTTAAAGATTTATTTATTTATTTGAAAGGAAGAGAGAGAGATAGAGAGAGAGCTTGCTTGCAGTGGGGAGGGGCAGAGGGAGAGAGAATCTCAAGCAGACTCCACAGTGAGTGCAGAGCCTAGTGTGGGATTCCGACACATGACCCTGAAATCATGACCTGAGCCAAAAACAAGAGCTGGACACTTAACTGACTATACCACCCAGGTGCCATTAAATCATAAAATTTTAGAGAAAATCTTCATAACTTTGGGTTGAGCAAAAAAGCTTTCAGACTTGACACCAAATGCACGATACACAAAAGAACAAATTGAAAAATTGAATTTATCCAAAATAGTAAAACCAAGCCCTTCAAAAGACATCAATAAGAAAATGAAAAGGCAAGCCACGAGCTAGCAGGAGACACTTACAAATTGTGTATTTCGCAGAGGGATGGTAAAGGACTCTTGATTTTTTTGATAATAACAAACAATTTGATTTGAAAACAGGCAAAAGATTTGAGTAGACATTTAATCAAAAGTGGTATACAGACAGTAAATCAGCAAATACAAAGGCATTCCACATCATTAGTCACTAGAAAAGAGCAGATGAAAGCCCAACAGAAAACACTGACCCCCACTGGAAAAGCTAGCATAAAAAGGGGAGACAAAACCAAGTGCTGGCAGAGATGCAGAGAAATGGGAGCCCCTGCCCACTGCTGACAGGAATGCAAAGTGACATGCCCACTTGAAAAATGATTTGGCATTTTCTTAAAACAGGCAACATTGGGGTGCCTGAGTGGCTCAGTCATTAAGTGGCTGCCTTTGGCTCAGGTTATGATCTCAGGGTCCTGTGATCCAGTCCTGCACTGGGCTCTCTGCTCAGTGGAGAGCCTGTTTCCTCCTCTCCTTCTGTCTGCCACTCTGCCTACTTGTGCTATCTCTTTGTCAAATAAATAAGTAAATACATAAATAAATAATATAAAATAAATAAGCAAATAATATAATATAATATAAATAATATAAAATAAATGAATATTAAAGGAAGAAAGAAAGAAATATATTAAAAAATGAAAAAAAAAAAAAACCCAACCAGGCAACATCAACTTAGGACCCAGAAATTATGTTCCTGGGACTCCACCTGAGAAAAATGGTAAAGTACATCTTCGTGAGGATATGCATGGAAATGTTCACAGTGTCCTCTCCATCATGGCTGAAACCTTGAAACCATTCAAATGTTCATCAACCGAGGTATATTGGATGAACAAAATGGTAGCACAACCATTTAATTGAATACTATCAGGCATTTAGAAAGACATGTACCACACTGTGGATGAACCTAAAAACCCATTATGTGAAGAAAAGCAGCCAGACGCAAACACGACATAGGATACGATTCCCTTTACCTAACAATCTAGCATGGACAACTTCTTGAGGACAGAAAGCAGCTTGTTGTTGGTGGTGACAGGATCAAGGATTAACTGTAAACAGACATGAGGAAACATTTGGGGATGTGAACGCATTCTAGATTTCAGAGATGTTTGTCCAACTCTGTCGGTGTACTCAAATCATTGTATTATATGTGTACAATAAGGCACATGATATGTAAATTATACTTTATACTTTAATTTATACTTTACATGATATGTAAATTATACTTTAGTAAAGCTATTTATTTATTTATGGGAACGCTTTGGGGGAGGTTTGCCTTAGGGGAATTCCACAGGCTTTCTCTTCTCTCCCAGCTATTGGGGTCTTTTTCTCTGCTGGGTGTCTCTGCTAGCAGTATTAGATAGTACTCTAGCCTCTCTATCTTAAAAATACTCTTCCTCCCATGGGTCCCTACCTACCTCTTCTCAGTTGATTCTAAATATATTCCAGTCCACCTTCTGCTCTACCCTTTTTTTTTAAGATTTTATTTATTTATTTATTTGACAGACAGAGAACACAAGTAGGCAGAGAGGCAGGCAGAGATAGAGAGGGAAGCACCCAGGCACCCCTCCTCTACCCTTTTTGCCAATTTTTTTTTAAGTCACTGGTGGCTTTCTTGTCATTGAACTTTTATAAGTCTTCAACTCCTGAGAACTATGTGTATTTTCTACCACTACTGACTGCTCCCCTTTGTATAGAACTTCTTCACTCTTGGGTTTCTTGGTACCAGACCTCCCCTCCTCCATTTCTAACAAATGTATTAGGATCACTGAATGTGCCTCTTGGGATCATCCTTTCATCCTGTCAGTGTCTGTGTGCCAGGCTGTCTCAACTGTCATTCTCTGTGTCCATGTGTGATTTCAGGAGCCATCTGAAGCCAAGCTCATCCCTACCCACAAGACTGCCTCTCCATTCTCCAGCCAGTTTTCCATGAATGGCCCCATTGACTGCAGGTGCTCAATCCAGAAATATGACCTCATCTGGGATTTTCCTTCTTCCTCATGGCTCTACATATAATCAGTCACTGAATACTAAATATACATTTCAAGTTGTCCTAACAACCACGAGCCTCTGCAGGAGACCCACCATTTCCAGGAAGAGAGCCCCCAGCTGGCATCTGCCTGCAGCATGACAGGTTTCAAATCCAGATAAACACTCCTTCTCTGGAGCTCAAGAGCTCCCATACTGCTCTTCTCTTGTTACTCTTCATACAGTCACACTATTGAATTAATTGACTTTCTTACACCCTCAACTCTAAGATCTCTGAACTCCCAGTGGGTCTCCAGGGGCTCCCATATGGCGCTGTCTCAGGGAACAAATAAAGGCATGGGTTTAAAAAATAAGAGTTTTTGGTAGTAAGCCCTGAATTATTCAACAGGGTGATATAATTTTAAAAATCCTGACCAGGACCCTCAGCTGTCCATAGAGCATACCTTCACAATAGCCAATAGTCTCATCTCTCACTGGTATTTACTTGGCCTAATTGGAGGGTCCTGTCAGTAACAAGCAAACCCCCTCAGGAGACACTGGTGGGTGGTCTCCAAACTCTATTAAATGAAAGAAAAAAAAATCTCAGTGGGAGGTGCCTAGGTGGCTTAGTCGGTGAAGTGTCTGCCTTTGGCTCAAGTCATGATCTCAGGGTTCTGGGATCGAGTCCCATATCGGGACCCCTGCTTGGTGTGGAACTTGCTTCTCTCTCTCCCCCGGCCCCTCCCCCTTCTTATGCTCTCTATCTCTCTCTCTCTTTCTCTCTTTCTCTGTCTCTCCCTCTCTGACAAATAAATAAATAATTTAAAAAAAAAAACTCAGTGGGAGAATGGAAACATTTAAAAAGGAATTTTAAGGTTGTCATAGAGATAGGATCTCACTTTTTGTTTTCCGCATGGTCTGTGACGAAGACCACCGCAGGGAAGTTAAGAGTATGTTGGTTTCAGTTCAGAAAGAATTTTGTGTCAGAAAAAAGGACCAAAGATGGAACAGGATGATTTTGACCTCCTGCTGTGGAAAGTATTCCACACGATCGAGGGGACAGGCTGAAACTTGGCCAAATACCGGCAAATGTTTAAACAGGGAAGTGTTGACTCCAGTGGCTGAGCACCTTTCTCCGGGTCGGGAGAATCTACAGTAAAGCAGGAAATTGTACCTAAGTGTAGATCAATAGTTATTTAATGAAGCAATCAGAGGTATGATCTATTAACAAATTCCAACTCGCTTCAAAGAGTTAGACTTAACCTATAAAATAGACTTTACCGAGTGGACAATAAAAGCAACATTGTAAATGCCAACATATGAAATTTGTATAAGTGATTTATAATTTAGCAGAAGTCAGAGAAACATCCATTACCTTGGAGAATTAACCCAACGAAAATACAGATTTTAGGAAGAGAAAATGCAGTCAGACCTAAGCCAGCCTATCCTGCCTAGTGAAAAATTAATGATGGGGAAACTAAAAAAGCTTATTTTGAAATTTCCTACTGCAGAGATAAATAATATGGAAAAAAAGAGAAATATTTGCTGACCCTGTGGCAGGAACAAAATAACCAACACATCACACCAGGAGAGATGAGTGGTGTACAGTTCCCTCTAGGGGTGCTAAGGGAGAGCAGAGACGGAATACGTAGGTAAGAGGACACTTATGTAAGGCATAAGGCAAGGCAAAAGTGCTGAGGGAGAGCCGAAGAGATGGGATATGCTGGGAATTTAAGAGAAAAAAAATGCCACCCTATGAAGGGAATCAGGTCCTTCCTGGAGGTGTTGGGGTGCAAGGGGTCCCCTACACTGGGAGACAATAGCCCCTGAGGCTCAGACACAAAATATGCAAAAACTTCCATTCTGGTCCTTTTATTATTTCTCAGGATTGAAGAGGGAGAAAGAAAGAAAGAAAGAAAGGAACGCATAAGAGTTGATCATGTCTATGGGAAGCCGGGGCTGGCTGGGTCCCCTCAGGCTTTGCAAAAGAGAGAGAATCCCAGAAAAGGAGCAGTTAAAAGTCTTGCACTTTCTGTTTTGAACCAGGATTTGACCAATTACTGCTGACAAGCTCATGAATGTGACAACCCACTCAGCCTCCTGCTTCCTTCTGCTGCCTACCCCCAACCAACACAGTGGTCTCCAACAGGCATCCATCTCCAGGCTCCCCCACCCAGGGCCCTAAGCCATGCTTCCCGCAACATTAAATTCCTGAGGTTTCCATATGGACCCCTGTTGCTCATAACTCTTCTCTGTTGTCCCTCAACACCTGGTCACTTTAATCTCCGGAACATACTCGCCACTAGGTCTGCGCACATGTGTTCACTCAGTCCCACGATTTATTAACTCCGTCATAGTCACGGACATAAAGCGTTGGGATGTGACTCCAGAATTTGCTGCTTCCTCTGAGATTTATTTCAAGGCACTTTGTGACCCTGCAACTTTGAGAAGGCCTATATAAAAGAAGGTTTATTATTAGAACCACCACAGGCAGGGAGCCTTTCATTCACGGGTCCTGTGGCCGCTCTGTGACCTCTTCTCTTTTTACTCCTGTGGACAGGGCCTCAGTTAAAATATAACACATACAAATTCAACTGGGCAGGGGTTGAGTGTTCCGAAAATGCCATCCCAGGAGTTTGTCCCTTCTCGGGCAAGGAAATACTGCTTTTTTTTTTTTTTTTTTAAAACAAAAAAAAAAAAAGATACATCATTATTGTATTTTTTATCTTTATATAAAATAAAAAAAAAAAAAAAAAAAACCCAAAAAACTAGCAATGAGTTCCAAAAGATCAGTATAAGGAAAAAGTGGGCTAGCATGATGGCAGCGGATTATTCTTAGTGGAAGTCCAGAGCCTGACTTGTTCAGGTTCTTTAGAATTTCCTTTCCTCTAGGAACACAGTTGCTTTGGAATTATAGCAGACACGAAAAAACCAAATGGGAAATCAGCTGTTGCTGGGACCTATGATGCATGCTGGAGTTGTGCAGTGCACAACTGCAACACTTGAACTTCATTATCAATGTTCAGTTCCCATGAGGATGGCTGGCTTTGCTTAGACGCTGTTTTACTGATGCTTTTCCATGAAAAGGCAGCTTTCTTTTGTTTGTCTGGTAGCAATTACACCTGATAGTAGATCATCCCAGGGTAACAGAATAAAATAAGAACAAAGAAAACACATTGACCCATCCATCTGCTTCTAAGACAAAGAAACTTACTGGCGGAAACATTTGTGACTGAGGCAAGCATCATCTTGGCAATTCATCAAATTATTAACCACACTAAACTTTAACTCTTCTCTCAGACAAGAGAATGACTTTGCACAAAGATGATTCCATTAAGATGTTGAAGGAGAAAAGAAATCTGCTACTTGGTTCAGGCCTCTCAAGGAATCAGGAGTTCCCGGGACCACCACTAATCTCAGATAGGGTGTCTAGAGCGCTGTGAATCCCTGCTTCCTGGGGTACCTCCTCTGATATGTGTCCAGTGTGTGTAAAAATCAAGGGAGACCTGGGCTTCCTGGGCATTTCAGTCAGTTAAGCATCTGCTTTGGGCTCAGATCATGATCTCAGGGTCCTGGGATTGAGTCCCACGTTGGGCTCCCTGCTCAGTGGGGAGTCAGCTTCTCCCTCTGCCCCTCCCCCTGCTTGTGTGCACGCTCTCTTTCTCAAATAATAAATAAAATCTTTAAAAAAATTACTGGTTGGGGCGCTTGGCTGGCTTAGTCGGTTAAGCATCTACCTTCGACTCAGGTCATGATCTCAGGGTCCTGGGGTTGAGCCCTGCATTGGGTTCCCTGCTCAGTGGGAAGCCTGCTTCTCCTTCTTACATTCTCCTTGCTTGTATTTCCTTTCTCACTGTCTCTCTCTGTCAAATAAATAAATAAAATCTTTAAAAAAATTACTGGAATCCATAGACAACGTCCCAAGATTTGTGAGTTGCCCACAAGAACTGTTTAATTTTCTGTTTCCATTTTGAAGATGATAATAAAAGATCCCCTTAAAAATGTGACACCAGCATTACCATTGTGCCACCTGGACAGTGTCAGCTTGTTATATAATGATGAGGCTGATATTTGCATTTGTTTGGGATCAAATGCATTGCAATAATTCTTTTATTTTTAACATCATCATTAGTAAAGAATTAAGGTAGATTTCTCATGTAAATTGTGTATTTGTATCAAATTACTTTGATGTATGCTGTCCAAATGAATATGTCACTGTTCTTCATTGCACGAACATTTTTGGAGTGGGTTTTTACACATCAGGCAGGCACTCCTCTGTCCCTCAACCTGGAGATATGGTCTGAAGGAGAAAATGTACTCTCAGGGAGGTGTATCCTCATGAGTCAGACAGAGGAAGCCAATGAATTGATATACACACACATTCATTCATTCATTAAAAACTAGAATATCATGATAATGTGCTGAGAGGGGAACACGGTGCTGTAGATTTGTCTGGCAAGCCAGCTAAAAGCTCTCTGGTCAGAAAGCTCTCTCTGATCTAAATGGTAAGAAGGAAACTGTAGGACACATGTCATTGGAAAGAGGGTCCCATGTTTTCTCATATTTTTTAATATATATATATTTTTTTATTTAAGCTTTTTTTTTATTTAAACATATAATGTAACCCCACCACCCTCTCCCAACCCCTCTTCCCCCCCACCCCCCTCAGTTTGTTTTATGACATTAAGAGTCTCTTTTGGTTTGTCTCC
>RCUC01154847.1:0-35548 GCA_003697995.1 Taxidea taxus jeffersonii | reverse complement strand
TCTCCCATCCCTTCCCACCCCAGTTAAGAAGGTAGCTACAGGGATTTTCTCATCTGGCCCTTACATGTATCCCAATAGCATTTCTTATCACTGTCTACTTTTTATTACTCTCTTCTACTTAAGGAAATTTTAGAGAAGAGTGCATGGTGGCTCAGTCCATTAAACATCTGCCTTCATTCGACTCAGTCATGATCCTAGGGTCCTGGGATCAAGCCCCACATCGGGCTCCCTGCTGCTGCTCCCTTTGCCTGCCGCTCCCCCTGCTTGTGTGCGTCCATGCACGTGCTCTCTCTCTCTCTCTCTAATAAATAAATAAAATCTAAAAAAAAATTCCTTTTTAAAGAAAATTTTAGAGAAACCACCATCATCTTAATTAAGGTCCTTTTATTATAATAAGGAATTAATATTACCAGTTTAAAAGATCAAAATTATATCCAAAGCACCCAGTCCTTTCAAAATAGCTGCTAGCTAACAAACCAGCCAGTCATTTCTCTATGTTAAACCATAGGGCATTGTTAGGTAGTGAAACTGCTTTGGGGAGTGTGAAGCTGCTTTGCCATTATCCGAGGAATCATACCTTTTAAAAGACAATAGCAGTGAACTTGACAGACAAAAAATCCTTGCCCTCGTGGACTTTTCATTGTAATAGAAACAGTAAACAAGAGAAATATATAATATGGTAGATAATAAGTGCTAAAGAAAAAGATAAAGCAGAAAAAGGGAATAGGTAGTAGTTATATTTTTAGAAGGGAGTATAGTTTTCCAGAGAGTCAGCAGGGATAATTGTCCTGAACTCTCCTGATGCTTTCTCTTCCTTTTGTTGAATAAACTCTGGTTACAGCCAGTTTGTTGTCCTCCCTATACCTTCACCCATTCAGCTTAAAGTGGCTGGACAAAAACACACAGCCATGCTTGTGGTCTCACTCTAAATTCATGATTACAAAAAGGGTCTTTATACTCACCAGGCAGTAAGTCTGTAGATTCTACTCTCCTTGGCATCTATTTCATAACCCTCTTGTCCTTCCTCAGATCTTTTATATCTCCTCCCCACCATCACTTCCATTTGGTAACTTCAATTCCTCTTTCACCAAGAAAAGAAAGCTATCAGAAGAAGACTACTGCATTTATAATTTTTTATTAACATATAATGTATTATTTGTTTCAGAGGTACAGATCTGTGATTCATCAGCCTTACGCAATTCACAGCGCTCACCGTAGCACATACCCTCCCCAGTGTCCATCACCCAGCCACCCCATCCCTTTCACCCTCCTCCCCTCCAGCAACCCTCAGTTTATTTCCTGGGATTAAGAGTCTCTTACAGTTTGTCTCCCTGCCTGGCTCCATCTTGTTTCCTTTTTTCCTCCCTTCCCCCACGGCCCACTGCCCTGCCTCTCAGATTCCTCAAATCGGTGAGATCATATGATAATTGTCTTTCTCTGATTGACTTATTTTGCTTAAAGTAATATCCTCTAGTTCCATCCACATGTCGTTGCAAATGGCAAGATTTTGTGTTTTTTGATGGGTACATAATCTATTGTATATATATGCCGCATCTTCTTTATCCATCCATCGACTGATGGACATCTAGGCTCTTTCCATAGTTTGGCTGTTGTGGACATTGCTGCTATAAACATTCAGGTACATGTGTCCCTTCGGATCACTACCTTTGTATCGTTAGGGTAAATACCCAGTAGTGCAATTGCTGGGCCATAGGGTAGCTCTGTTTTCAACCTTTTGAGGAACCTCCATACTGTTTTCCAGAGTGGCTGCACCAGCTTGCATTCCCACCATCAATGTAGGAAGGTACATTTATATTTCTATGTGCATCTTTTCCCATATGCCCTGCTGTAGTAAAATAAACTGCCCCTGCTCCAGTATAAGGCCAAATTCTTCATTTGTCCCATAGATTTCATCTCCATTTTGCCATACTGCCTCCTGTTGAATTCTCAATTAAAAACAATCTTTTTTTGAAATTAATTTTCCATAAAAAATAGAGTGCTTTAATAAAGCAACATGAAGTGGTCAGCTACCCTCGAGAAAGAAATAAATAGAAATAATTTATGGAATAAGAAATATAAAACTAACCAACCAATCTTCTAAGGGACATTCCTACCTAAATGAAATCTTAAGGTACAAATTTGTTTCGACTGCCCACCCCCTCGCCGTGCTAGTGCACCATGGTCAGATTTGCTCTGCAGATTATATTAGGTTAACAGAACCCTGCCTAGCCCACTCAAGAAAGTTTGTATCTTGACGCCAGTTGTACCTTGAATCCAGTCAATATAAGATTTTTCTCAGTTTCAAACCTTACTTACCCTCTTCTCTGTCCAGCCTTAAAAACTAGGTTTTGGTAAACAACCTTCCAAACCTTCTAAATAAGTTAGAGCTACCAAATTTCCAGTAATTTAGTGATTTTTTCTTACCTCTTAGATAAAAGGAAAGAAAGGGAATAGAATTATTTCCTTCAAAATCAAGAGACTAATGCCATCACTTGACACCGAAAATGGGTAAGACTATTTTTCTTACATTATGCAATATTTTTTAAAATAGCTTTTAACATCACTAAAAAAAAAAAAGTGAGTAACTATTGCCCTACCATCAGAAATACTACATTCTACCTGGAGAGTCAAATTATAAAGATCTATACCAATGGAAGTTTACTCTGCTACCACGTTTTTAGCAATTCAGTCTCTATTTTTAGTGAATTAACTCTTTCTTTTACCTTTTCTGTGAATTTGAATTTATATCAAACTCAGTTTGTGTGTCATTGCTAAGAACTGAAACTGTTCTCAAAGCTTCTTCAGTAATATTTCAGAATATGAACTTTTCAAATCATACATTCCGCACATAACTGAAGGCATTATGTTCATCTATTTCCAGTTTACATAGAATCTTAGATGACTATGTATGGGTTCCCAGAGTGAAATCCATCTTTTATGCATAGCTCTTAATTCAACAGCCTTTTAGACATTGAAAAATATAAGCTTAGACTCATATATTTATCAGTGGCCTTAAACAATGAGCTACTGAAATACATTTTTAGAGACCTAAAAAATTTTCTTCTAAACATAAGTGACTGACTTAAGATCTTAGTGTAAGAATCAGTTGGGGTATATAAAAAGCTAACATACTAAATTCAAATCTAGGATCTGCCCCACAAATGTGTGATTATGTATAAATCAGTTTTTCCAAGCTTCAATTTTATCACAAGGATAAAAGCTACATTAGGTTGCTAAGGTTATTTATGAAAATGTATAAATATCAAAGTGTCTCATAAACTGTAAAGTATCTAGCAAATCTATATTTTTATTCAAATTAGAAATATACTCAGATTTTGTTCTTTAATTTTCTGTCTCTGAATTGCTACTTCTTGACTGTCCTTGAGAGATTTTCAACATCCTTTTCAATTTTTATCATGATCTTATCCTTTCAAGTTCAAATGGATATTAATTATTATCACTACATTTCCTTCTGCCATTCTAATTCAGTGTAACCATTTTAATAAATTCACAATAAACACATATGGAAAGAATCCTTTGAATGCTCTTTTTAGAGACAGGAGCAAAAAAAAAAAAAAAAAAAAAAAAATATCCAGACTCTTCTAGCCATCATCTCTACTGCTTTTGTGACAGAGCACTGTTTTTTAGTAAATTTTAAAAGCCCCATGTTCTGTCGCATTTTGGGTCCATTGAGTAGATTGAAAAAGATTGCTCAAAAGTAAATCGATTATCAAAAATAAATAGGTTACATTTTTACGTGCTTTGCATTTTTAGATTAATCATATTTCTTTAGACATCTTTTTTAAAAGGAGTAATTATGCTTAAACTAACAATTTTTGTTATATGATTTTTTATAAAACTAAAAATATGAGAAAGCATTATATTCTAACAAGGTTTCATTGCATATATTTAAGATTTTGCATAGGAAAGTCTAGCTTTCATAGGTTATAGTTAACTTTTGCTTGATATTCCTATGTAAGAGATGGTTGTATTCAAAGTAAACAATGATATAATGCATGAGACTTATATGAGAAGTTCATGTGCTTATTCCATTTTTAATTTATGAAAACATTACTAGTTTAAAAAGTACTAGATTTTAGGCAAGATTTATATATATAAATTGTATCTCTCATCTTTGGAGATATAAATAACACTGAAGAATATATACGAAATCAAGTCAAAAATCTTTCTGCAATAGAAATGTAGCTACTAAAATATTTTCACTGATATATCTCACCTATTGGTCAAAATAGAGAATTATATGGATACCACAATAAATTTATAATTTTTAAAGTAGAAAATTAATGCTTATTCCGATGAAAAAAATGTTACAAATGTGAGGATCTATACTGGACATATTTACAGTAGCATCCATATTGGGCTTTAGCAGTTTGGTGTATGCTATGTTGTACCAGTAGTGCACAAGGTTAACTCCTAGATAGTATTTCTGTATCTTTGGGGATGGATTCATTTGCTACCCTTAGAAATGGTTTTGTTTTCATAATGATTCAATGGTATAATCCAAGTCTTTAACCTATTAGGTCTTTCACTAATAATAAATTACAAAATAAACTACTAATAATAAATTACAAAATAAACTACTAATAATAAATTACAAAATAAACTACAGAGCAGCGCTTAAAAAGCAAATAGCTCATTTCATGCATCTGACTCTCCCTGTAAGAGTTTCCCTGTATATACCATGAATTTCTATATTCTACCATTCGAACAAGAAATGTTTATTACTAGCTATCAAAAATGAGCTCTGGGGGCACCTGGGTGGCTCAGTTGTTAAGTATCTGCCTTCAGCTCAGGCCATGATCCCAGGGTCCTAGGATCGAGCGCCCCCCCTGCCCCCCCCCCATCAGGCTCCCTGCTCAGTGGGAAACCTGCTCCTCCCTCTCCCACTCCCCCTGCTTGTGTTCCCTCTCCCACTGCCTCTCTTTCTCTCTCTCTCTCTCTCTCTCTCTGTCAAATAAATAAATAAAATCTTAAAAAAAAAAAAAAAAACTAGCTCTGAAGGTTAGGTCCTAGCATCCTGCTTCCCAGTGTGCCATTATTGTGCCATATTAAGCATCAAAGCTTTCTCCCTAAAAATGTGCCCCTTAAAAACTTAGTGCTAGTCTGTACTCAACGAATCTTGAAAATACTTGGCTGTTTGCTTCTATCCTCTCTACTTTATAACAATTAAATTCTTACAGGTTGGCTATTTTTCTTGCTTATTATGTATCTACCTATTTACTACAGTTAGAAAAACA
Source organism: Taxidea taxus jeffersonii (assembly GCA_003697995.1). Classification (NCBI taxonomy): domain Eukaryota; kingdom Metazoa; phylum Chordata; class Mammalia; order Carnivora; family Mustelidae; genus Taxidea; species Taxidea taxus. The sequence goes on along the minus strand of RCUC01154847.1, from coordinate 30,290 downwards.
TTAGAGACAAAACCAAATACCAGCATAGCCACAAAACCTTTAGGATGCTAGAGTCCTCTCTGGACTACTTGTGCTGGCTTTGGAAACCTTTGTTACATCTGATGACTGACAAACAATTACCAGGTACCTATGATTTCTTAAGATCGTACCATAAGTAAGTATAGCCATAATTAAATGTAACACAAAAAAATTAAATAATTTTCCCATAGCAGGACCTTTTTCATCTTAGTCTCAAAAAGCTAGTATAAAACCTTTTTAAAAATCTGAGCTCCAGGGTACCTGGGTGGCTCAGTGGATTAAAAGCCTCTGCCTTAGGCTCAGGTCATGAACCCAGAGTCTGAGATTGAGCCCCGCATCCGGCTCTCTGCTTAGCAGGGAGACTGCTTCCCTTCCTCTCGTTCTGCTTGCCTCTCTGCCTGCCTCTCTGCCTACTTGTGATTTCTGTCTGTCAAATAAATAAATGAAATCTTAAAAAAAAAAATCTGAGCTCCTTTGTGGTATCTTCTTTCAGTTTGAAGTTTGCTTTAATTTGTAAAATTTTATTAATTCATCTATAATTATTCCCTCTTAGTTTCTCTTTTATTTTGAAATATATGTAATATGGAATTTTGAGCTTCCAAGAGGAAATAAGTTTAATAGTTATTATTAATGTATAACATTTGTAAGTCCTATATCTGTAGTAATCTTACTAGAATGAGACCCTGTTATTTTTATAGATTAAATAAAAAACATAAAAGATTTTGTTTACTTGTTTATTATTTACTTATTTATTAGACACAGAGAGAGCACAACCAGGAGCATCTGTAGGTAGAAGGAGAGGGAGAAGCAGACTCCCCACTGAGCAGGGAGCCCAATGCGAGGCTCGATCCCAAGACCCTGGGATTGTGACCTGAGCCAAAGGCAGACACTTAACTGACTGAGCTACCCAGGCGCCCTAAATCAAAACTTCTATAGGAAAAAAGTGAGATGAGAGTTATCCTACCAGGTATTAAAATATGTAAAGCTGTGTGGTAGTATTTACACAGGGATAGATAGTTTGAACAGAAATTTTGTTCATGATAATATGCCATTTCAAATCAATAGTGAAAAAATGATGTTGGGAAAGTTTTAAATCATTGAGAATATGGTAAATTATAGGTGGATTAACAAGCTAATAAAAATGTATTAGAAGAAATAGGATTATTTTTATATCTTGGAATGGAAAGTTCTTTCTAAATAAAACACAAAACCCAGAATATAAAAAAGGAAACTATTGATTGATTTAACCATAAAAATTAAACTTTTAGGGCACCTGGGTGGCTCAGTGGGTTAAAGCCTCTGCCTTCGGCTCAGGTCATGATCCCAGAGTCCTGGGATCGAGCCCCGCATCAGGCTCTCTGCTCCACAGGGAGCCTGCTTCCTCCTCTCTCTCTGCCTGCTTCTGCCTACTTGTGATCTGTCAAATAAATAAAATCTTTCAAAAAAAAAAAATTAAACTTTTATGTGAAGAAAGGTACTAAACAAAGATAAAAAACAAATGACAAAAATAAAGGACTAATATGCAGAATTGATGAATTCCATAATTAAGAAAAAGAATTAAAAAAAGAAAAAGCTTAACAACCAATAAAAAGATGGACAAAGTATGTGAACTGGCAGCTCATAAAAGCAGAAATACAAAGCACCTTTAAACTTAACAAATCAGGTTCAGTCACACTATTTGCTGAAGAAATGCAAATTTAAACAATAATTTTACCCAGCAAATTGACAAAAATGTAAAAGACAATTATTATGCAATGTCTGCAAATACATGAAGAAACAGGAAAGGTGTACATTATTGGTGGAAGTGCCTTTTTGTAAGGTAATCTGGCAGTATCTAACAGATTTAAACTGTACAAATGCTTTTGAAATTCCAGGTACAGGAATCTGTCCGAACAAATAACTTGCATATATGTAAACATGTGTTAATATATTTGTCCTTGCCACCTGTCAGATCCTTCACATCTTTAATCATGACTGTTAAAGCAGCCTCCTTCCCTCTGGTTTCTCTGCCAGCAGTTTTATTCTGCTCTATTCCATCTTTCATACTGCTGTCAGAATTATTTTCCTGAAAAGCAATTATGATTCTGGTGCTGCCTACTTAAAAGCCTTCTGCTTTACTGTTGCCTATAGGTCTTTTATAGTGTTTTCTCCCATGTTCCTACCAGAAATCTACCTGTCTACCTCTATCCTTCATGTTTCTTGTGTTCCAGCCACACCGAACACCCACTTTAATAAACCCAACGTGTTCAGCCAGCCCTTTTACAGCTCCTAGTCTGCACTCCACTCACTCATCACATATTTATTGAATGGCCTGTTCTTTAAGTACTGATGATACAGCAAAGTCCAAGGTCCCTTGTTTTGTTTTGTTTTGTTGTATTTGAAGATAGTAGATTATTGATGGGAAAGTAAAATTACTGTGTGTGTGTGTGTGTGCATGCTTAAAATCAGATAATAAGTAGTATGTAAAAAATTGAAATCAGTCAATGTGATGATGAATGGGTGGTTACCTAAGAATGGTAGACAAGGAGGATCCTATGAGAAAATAAATCTTAAGATAATCTAATGACAAAGAGGATCCTGTCATTTAAACATCAGGAGAAAGAATAGAGATCAATTAATGAGCAAAGAGAACAGTTAGTGCAAAGACCCTAAGCTAGGAATAAACTTGGTATGTTTGAAGTAAAAGAAATAGTATGCAAAATAAAGGCAATAGTGACAGATTTGGGAAATATATTAAGTATTGTCAGCCACCACAGCAAACAAACCCTGACATCTCATAGACTTAACACAACAAAGGTTTTCTTGCTCATACTATACATATCAGACAGTTTTGCAGAAACGCTCTGCTGGTAGACATTCCACCATCTTGAACATGTGGTTTCATGAAATCACTGAAACAGAAAGAGGGATGGAAGAACACTGGCTCTTAACTAACTCAACTCTGAAGTAGTACACATTTCCTTTTACTTTCATTGGCCAGTCTAGTCATACAAACCCAATCTAACTGCGTAAGAGTGTAGGAAATGTATATGGAACAAACAGAATGTTTGTTGAACATTGTCTCTGCTGTAGACAGGAACCTGATCTTGTAGGTTTTATTAGCCATGTTAAAGAGTTTTAAATGTGATTGAAGGGCAGTGGTCAGTTTTGAAAAAAGTTACCTCATCTGGTTTTTTTTTTAAGATCACTCTGGCTATTATGTGGGAAATGAGAGTGAGTAATAAAGCTGGGGGAAAACTTAGAAGGCTTCTGCAAGGTTCTTATTAAGAGTTAATGGTGGCTTAGACTAAGAAGAAAAAGAAAGGTGAATTTGTTAGGAATTTTTTTTATAGGTAAAAGAAAGTGCTGATGGATTGGATGTGAAATATGAAGGAAAAATAGTCTGTACATGCTTTCTTTGTAAGGATGTCCTTTCCCAGCTCCCATCTGAAAAAAATTTTCTTCCTTCCAGACCCAACTCAAGTATCATTGTTTTTGTAAGATATTTTAATTCCCCTGACAGATCAAGTCTTTCCTTTTAGTTCACACTCATACCGTTCTGCTCATTATTCTTTATGACACGTACTGAACTTCCTATTTACATCTATTCTTTCTTTTTCAAGTTTTGTTGTTGTTATTGTTTGTTTGTTTGTTTTATATCTGTTTCTTCTATAAGACCATGAGCTAACATCTTGCCTAGCATATAGTTGACCAATAAAATTGTATTTAACTAATTAATTAACTAATTAATTTATAGCATGTAGTATTTTCTAAAGAAAATATTTTTCTGATGAATATATTACATATTGTCCATTCATATACATATTGTACATTCAGTACAATTTTATTGATATATAAATACTTATATAAACATATTATACTTAATATGAATACACAGCATTTAAGCCTATGGAATTTTCTTCAGTCTCTAAAACATTATTCTTGGCTATATATCTGTAATGTTTGGCTGCCATAACTGCTTTTTTTTTTAATAGAATGAGAGGCAGCTGCAGGTACTGGCAGATTACAAAATGCATAATTACTAAAAGTAACTGGAGCATATTACAGTATAATTCAACAGAAAAAAACATCTGGCACATGCTATGTTAATTTGTCATAAGAGAGTTTCAAAGAAAGCACTTTCTACAGCTGGTAGATCCATCATTTCCTTGAAACAAATAGTACACCTTTTGTTTTTAATTCTTTAGTATAATATAGAATAGAGCCTTGTGTGATTTAATCTTTAGTCATCACTAAAGGATTTCAGGCATTGAGGAAATTTCCCCTATGCTATATCAACCAAAATATACATAGCTTATTCTTATCTTAAATTGTGCCTCAATAATAACAGAATTATCTGAGCAATTACAGTAATTAATGATAATGTCTAAGATGTTGGCCCAAATTTCAAGCTCCCATTCCTTAAAGAATCATAACTTCTCTTTTTTTATTTAAAGTATATATGGTGTTTTCAAGGAAACTCATGCATTTTAGGGACAACTTTGTTCTTATCCTCATAACCATACTTTTCAGTTATTATATATGCCAGTGATGCTAAGAATTAAAGCACATTTCGAGTGGAAACTCTTCCCTTCAGCATGGTTTAGGTATGATATCCATCTCTAAAAGGGTTAAGTATTATTAGAAAACAGCTTCTATTGCTAACATTTTTGAAATAAGTATATTTTAACTCTCTACTGAACATATCCATAAGTACCTCAAAATCAATATATTCAAAACTAAACCTATTATTTTACGCATAACCGAAGTTTTTATTTTATCCTGTATTTCCTATTCCATGAGTGATAATATCTACCCCGTTGCTCAAACAAAACTCCAGATGTCATCCTGAACTTCTCACACTCCTAAATCAATTACTACTAATTCTACCTCCTAAATATCTCTTGAATCTGTCCATTTCCCCCCAATAGTTCAGGCTATCAACATTGCTCACCTGAATTACTGCTATAACCCTCTAATTTATCACAGTCATATTTCCTTACTACTACTTCTTGCTGTAATCAGCAAGATTTTCTGATACTCACATCTAACCATGTCACTTCTCTTCTTAAAATACTCAGGGCCTGGGCACCTGGGTGGGTCAGTCAGTTAAGCATCTGACTCTTGATTTGGGCCCAGGTATTGATCTCAGTGTCATGAGTTCAAGCCCTGCATTGGGCTCCATGCTGGGTGTGGAGCCTGCTTAAAAAAAAAAAAAAACAACTTCATTGCCTCCCCAGTATATTGATAATAAAGTCTCAACTTCCCGTCAAGACATAGAAGATCCTTTGCAATATGTATTTCCTGTTTTCCAGCTTCTCCTCTTTTATTTCCTCTACCACCTTCTAGTAACACTCTGTGCCTTGTGCATACTAAACTCTTACAGTTCCCTAAATTTATTATCCTATCTTATTGTCTGGCCTCCACACATGGATTTGATGGTAACACTCTTCTTTTCCTTACACTGCTTACTCTTCTGTTTCTCTTTCATATATCAGCTTAAAAGCCTACTTCCCCTGGAGAGACAGCTCTAATCTCTAATCATCCCTGTAGTTCCCCATAGTACTTTTTATGGCATTTACTACCTATATTATTAAGTAGGAGCTTTTCAGTATTTAGTACTTCATAAGTTTCGCTATGGCAGTAACTGGGTCTTGGTCTTTCTTGTCTCCCTAGCATCTAGCATAATATGTTGAATGTGACAGTAACTGGGTCTTGGTCTTTCTTGTCTCCCTAGCATCTAGCATAATATGTTGAATGTGACATAATTTGTTGATGAATGAACTTTATATTCCCTCAATCTTATCCCAAAATCAGCACTTAAAATTAGATGTTGTGAAGAAAGTTCACATATTACTTTGTAACTTTGAGTTTATTCTTCAAATAACTTAATAAGCCTCCCATGAAAGATTTTTTTTTACAAAAAGCTCCTTCTCACATTCATTTTTCTAGTAGAAACCTCCCAAATTTGTGATACCACTTGGTAGCTACTTTGAAAATGTAATCACTGAATTATCTAATTTGTTTTCTTGTGAGAGCAAATACGTGGTGAAAACTTTGAAAAGGCAAAATATAGCATGTTAAAAGTATTGTTATTAAAACATACTAGTTAACTGATTCTGTGGAGTTACCTAAAATTTTCCTCAGCTAAAAACCACCCTGTATTCCAGGCACTTTTTTAACTCTTGTGAATATAGCTCCTCCTCTTTCAGAGCTTTCATTCTAATGGGGAGACACAAATAGTAAAAAAGTAAACTAAAAGATAAGCAAGATAATTTTAGGTGTTTTAAGTGGTATGAAGAAAACAAATGAGTTGACATGATAGTAACTGGGACAGGGGCGGGACTGAAAGGACTGTACAATTTTTTTTAAAAAGTGGTCAGAAAAGCTGGTATTTAAACTGAGGCCTGAATGATAGAAGTAAATCAGCTATACAGGAAAGCCAGGGAAATATTTTAGGCCAATGAAAGAATAACAAGCATGAAGCTCCAGTATTAAGAAGTAAATCCATGTAATTAAAGTATAGTGAATGTTGGGGTACCTGGGTTGCTCAGTGGGTTAAGCCTCTGCCTTCGGCTCAGGTCATGATCTCAGGGTCCTGGGATTGAGCCCCGAATGGGGCTCTCTGCTCGACAGGGAGCCTGCTTCCTCCTCTTTCTCTCTGCCTGCCTCTTTGCCTACTTGTGATCTCTGTCTGTCAAATGAATAAATAAAATCTTTAAAAAAAAAAAAAAGTATAGTGAGTGTAGAGAGAGAAGGTATAAGGTTGAAGTACTAGGCATAGATCAGATCATGAGAATCTTATAGGGCATTTTAATATTTTTACTTATTACAAGTAAAATAATTAAGTAAGACTAATTGAAGTTAAGAGAAAGACCAGTGTACAGTAGTGGAAAATTGTTGAAGTATTTTAAACATCCTTGGATCTTTAAAAGATCAGTTTAGCTATTATGTAGAAAATGGACTTAGGGAAGGGGCAAAAATGGAGTCAGGGAGACCAGATATTAGATTATTACAGTATTTCAGGCAATAGATGATAGTAGCTTAGAGCTTAGAACTGAAATGGAGACAAGTAGGCAGTTATGAAATCTATTAGGGAAGTAAGACAAATTTATTTGATGTCAAATACAGGGAATGAGTCAAGGAAGGAGTCAAAGATGAAGCCTTGGCTTAGACTTGAACATCTGGGTAGATGGTGAGGCCTTGTACTGGGAAGGAGGAAACCTCGGGTGGTCTAGATAAGAAGTAGTTTGCATTTTGGACAGGCTACATTTGAAGTGCTCATTAGTGTTTTTTCAGTCATGGAATAGATGAGATCACTTAGGGAGAATGTGCAGATAGGGAAGGAAAAAACCTGGGACTATGACAAAGAGTGCTCTAATATATCTAAAGCTGGCATGTCTGCTTTAACCTATGGTATTTTTAGTTAACTGAATGAGATTTGAAACCTTAGGATGAATTTCCTTTTTTAGTAGTCAGGTCTTTTGAAGCCATATACAAAATTGAGATCACAATCTTCACAATTACTGATCATTTTGCCATATACTTAGGATTACTGGGGTTTGTTTAGAAAGAATCTTCATTTTGCCTTTTAGGTCTAATATTATATGATACCACAGATACACTTTACTAATATCTCTTGTAATTATGAGGCAGTGTACTTTATTTTTTTTTAAGATTTTATTTATTTATTTGACAGAGATCACAAGTAGGCAGAGAGAGAGGGGTAAGCAGGCTCCCCGCCAAGCAGAGAGCCCAATGCGGGGCTCGATCCCAGGACCCTGGGATCATGACCTGAGCCGAAGGCAGAGGCTTTAACACAGTGAGCCACCCAGGCGCCCCAAGGCAGTGTACTTTATTTAATTGAGAGAAGATTTTGATTAAAGACTGGGTATGGGGACGCCTGGGTGGCTCAGTTGGTTAAGCAGCTGCCTTCGGCTCAGGTCATGATCCCAGCGTCCTGGGATCGAGTCCCACATCGGGCTCCTTGCTCGGCAAGGAGCCTGCTTCTCCCTCTGCCTCTGCCTACCACTCTGTCTGCCTGCGCTCACTCTCTCTCTCTCTGACAAATTAAAAAAAAAAATTAAAAAAAAAAAAAAAAGACTGGGTATGAACCCCATTTTTTCATTCAATCATTGCATTACCATAGGAACATTGAATAACTTCTCTGAGTCTTAACTCAGTCTTAACCTTAGGAACACTGAATAATTTCTCTGAGTTCTACCTCCTTTACTTAGAAGATGATAATAATAACTGCCTTGCAAATTTGAAGTGATAATAAGGTACAAGAGTAAAGTCAAGGTTCAGTAGAAAACGCCTTTGGCTGATGTCCACTTAATCATAAAATAACATTAACCAGTGAAGTAAATCGCTGTGCAAAGAATGCTCACCAGTGTCAAAGTGTTCTACATGTCCTTGCCTTAGTCAACTGCATTCTAATGTTGTCATCTGTCACTTGCTTTACAAGTGTCACTATGTTTGCTCCCAAACTAGGTTATGCCAGTTGTATTTGTTTTGGAGCTACATAAGTAAATATACCAGTGATATATGAGTACAGAAAGATAAAATTATAATGTCTTTCAAAACTAAATTGGATACTTTGGAGAATTTGCTATTGCAGTACATTTGGACAAACAACCCTGAAAGAACAGAGGGAATACTATAAAAATCTAGAAAACTCTGTATTTGGATTGCTTGCCAAGTGCCCTTAAATGCTTGAACCATATTAGTGAAGCCAAAAGTGGAAATAATTATAGGTGATACATTATGGATATGGTTTGTGTAAGAAAGATATCCAACATTAAAACACTCCAATCAGTTTGCTCATACTTTAAAACACGATGATCTAAAGAACACTTTGTATATTCTAGATGGAAAGTTCAGACAAAATCCTTATCCTTCCTTAGGCCTCAGACCTCTTAATAATCTCAGGAAATCTGTGGACTGTCTTCCCAGAAAGGACAGTACACACAAAATCTTGCAGGTAATTTAGGGTGCTTGAGAGCATACCTAAAGCCTATCTGAGGATGACAGATGAAAAACCCTTGCCTTTGGTTCTCACTCTCGACCTACTCGCATCTCAGATTGATGAATTTGATGACCTATCAATTATCAATTAACAAATTATTAGTTTCATTAATATTTTGTTTACTAAACATTTAATGATTTATTAACAGATACAGCATATATTACTTTGTTGCTAAATTTTATAAAATTTTGCTCACAGGGAAGGCAATAAATCAATAAAGTGTTATACTTGGGGAAGTGTGTGTATACATATATGTTATGTATGCTTACACACATATAATGACTGGATAGCATTGTAATAGAGAATTGCTTAAATGTCTTAGAACATAAAATAAGTATCAGAGCTTTGATTTGAGAAGAGAACTGTCTGGATTAAAATGAACTGGAAAGGAGGTATAGAAGGAAGAGGGTGCCTAGGTGGCTTAGTGGATTGAGCATTCAACTCTTGATTTCAGCTCAAGGCATGATCTCAGGGTCGTGAAGTCCAGCCCCATCAGGTTTCACACTGGGTCTGCTTGAGATTCTCTCTCTCCCCCCTCTGCACCTTTCTGTGCTTATATGCACTAGCACATTTGCCTCTTTCTCTGTCTCTCTCAAATGGATGGGTAAATGAATGAAGAATAAATGAAATCTTTAAAAAAAAGAAAAAAGGGAGGGGCAAAGGTGGAATCTTAAAGAATGGGCAGAATTTTAAAGAGAAATCTAAAAAAAAGGATACAGAAAATGACATAAACATGAGCCTAAAGGTATTACATATATGGTTAATGTGTGAGATAGTGAGAACCTAAATGAAGTGGAAGGCTCCTATTGGAGATAAGATTGGAAAGAACTATTACGGTCTCAGGGATTTGGATTATTTTGTCCAAAGCAGAAAGCCACTGGAACTTATTGCTTAAGAAAGCAAATTATTAAGGTGACTTAGAGAAATAATGTATGTATGGGTTAGATACGGAAAACCACTGTATTAATTGAGTACTTCTATGTGCACTGTGATTCAGTTTACATAATTTTTTCACTTGCTATTGCGAAGCTGAGCAGTTTGCTTTTGAAATCTAAAAATTAAGGTATAAGAACTTGAGTTGTGATGCCTGGGTGGCTCAATTGGTTAAGCATTCAACTCTTGGTTTCCGCTCAAGTCATGATCGTGCAGCCGTGAGATCGAGCCCCACTTCAGATTCTCTCTGCCTCTCCCCGCACTGTTGCACGTGCTCTTGCTCTCTCTCTTAAATTAATGAATAAATCTTAAAAAAAAGAACTTGAGTTGTGATAATAACACTGAATAGAAATGAAGAACAGATGCAAGAGACATTGCAAAGGAAGAGTCTGTTTAGGGGCAAACTCCACGTTGCATTTAAGAGCAAATGAGGGCCACCGAGTAGCTCAGTTGGTCAGGCATTTGCCTTCAACTCAGGTTATGATCCTAAGGTCCTGGAATCAAGCCCTACATCAGGTGTGATAGGGAACTTGCTTGTCCCTCTCTCTCCCTCTGCCCCTCCTCTGCTCATGCTTTCTCACTCTCCCAAATAAATTAAATCTTTAAAAGAAATTAGAGAAAGTAAGAAATCAAATTGAGGTGTTTAACCTAGGCAATGAGGGCAGAGATACTGTCAATATAAAAATTGAGTAGCAAGATGAGAAGTGGGTTTTCAAGGAAATGCAAGAAATTTGATTTTAGACATATTAAATTTGAATAAAATGAACCTTTAGGGAAGAAGTCAGAAATAAAGATATAATTTGTTATGTTTTTAAGTGAATGTGTAAATTCTTATATTCCTAGAATGTTTAATATACAAACTCACATGTATATACTCTTCACTTCTTCATTCGACTAACACTTAGCAATTGCCTGCCATGTTGCAACATAGTGGAGAGGTTAAGAGCACAGACCTTGAAACAAAAAGTCCCAGTTTTTTAATCCTGACTGTACAACTGGACTAGCTACATGACCTAACTTTATTTTTAAATTTCTCTGTTTTCAAGTTTTCTCATATGTAAAACTGGGGATCTCAGAGGGTTATCATGAAAACTAAATAATTTAAATAAAACACCCAGAAGTTCCTGTCACATAGTAAGCACTATGAAAGTCTTTGCTATTATTCTCACCACCATCATCATCTTCACTATTACTTGCCAAGCTCTATTGACTACCAGATCCTAAGGATGCAAAGATGAATAACAAACTTGCTTACCATCCAGTGGGTGTTACAGAGCTTGATACACAACAACATATTTATACAGATTAAAAATAACTGAAAGTTAATCATTTGAATCTTTGTGGTCTTAAATTTTGTGGAAAATTATTACTATCTAAAAGTACTTGTCAGAAATTATTACTATCGTGTAAAATGTGTAAATGAATGGTTTAGGTACCAAATTATGCAGTAGGTGTTTTCTGGGAAGGTCCTATATAATCTGAATGTTGGCTAACTTCATAAATGGGATCATTGTATCATCTTAATCTCAGTAGTACTCAAAGATTATTCCTCATTAGCACTAATAATGTGCATAACTTTACCTTTAATTACATTTGGCCTAGAAGACTGGCCACTTCAATCATTTTGCCTTTCTTCCTTTTGTTGTTATATGGTAGAAGTAATTATAAGCTACACAAGTACTTGAAAGTAAGCACAGTAATTTATTTTACATTATTATTACACTAAGAGAAAGCAAAGATAAAACATATGGGTTTGTCTATCATGGAATCAATGGTAGATACTCAGTGTCCTCATAGACCGTATCTTATATGGATGAAGCCATTTCCCTCTTAGTTCTATTATGGCAACAATTATGTGTTTACCACCATATATATACCTTGTACTTGGCACATAATGCTCAGTAAATATTTGTGGAATTGATTTGTGGGTGACATTTTTTTATTCTCTCCTATGTATTTATAACAAATTGCTGATTTTAACAGTTATTCATATACATATAGGTCACTTAAGAGGCTACCAAGTTTTTAGGCTGTGCAACTCATTTGGAAAAAATTCAAAGCTGAAGTTATTTGAGAAGTGTTAATCTTCTGATTTATTTAAGAAGTAGAAGGTCAAAGGATAAAAGCTAATCCTGAATTAACTGGCTATTTTAATACTCAGAAATTTGATCTTTTTAAAAATTATTTTTAAGATACATTGTTTCTGGGATGCCTAAGTGGCTCAGTTAGTTAATTGTCTACCTTTGGCTCAGGTCATGATCCTTGGGTCCTGGGATCAAGTCCCACATTGGGCTCCTTGCTGAGCAGGGAGCCTGCTCCCTCTCCCTCTGCCTGCACCTCCCTCTGCCTGCCACTCCCCCTGCTTGTGCTCTCTCTTGCTCTCCTTCTGACAAATAAATGAATAAAACCTTGAAAAAAAAAAAAAAACTATACTGTTTCTGCTTCTAACCTGAGCATCTTGAAATTATCTTTGGTCAAAAGCAAGATAATGCTTATATGTTAGAAAAAAAAAAAGAAGAGAAAGAAGACAGCCAGCTCTCTGCATAAGATAAATCCATCTATTAAAGCATAAAGGATATGAATGTATAAAATATAGCACATATACAACCAAAACATAAATGCCAGTTCTGAATATACTACACTGAAATGATGTTGGAGTGATTAATGTTACCTTAAATTTCCAAAAATTGAGTTCCTCTAAGAAGCACTGTATATGAATCTTAAAAATGCATACTATACAATAGCTTATGAGATTTTATAGTAACAAATACTTTATCTGTTTAATATGAATGAATGTTCATTTTAAGCCAAATAATTCCTCAAGATAATACTGAAAACACTTAAGTGGTTTTATAACATGTGTGTGAGGTTTTTTTGCTTTTTGTGTGTGGTAAAATATACATAAAATTTAACATTTTAACATTTTTATAGTTGTGATAAAATACACATGAGATTTACCATCTTAATCATTTTTAAGTATATAGCTCAGTTGTGTCCAGTGTATTCACATTGTTGTACAGCTAATCTCTAGAATACATGTGCATGTCATAAAAAAATAAATGAGTCCTTTAAAATATGGTCTATTTAAAAGAGACTTTATTTTGCACATAAGAAGGTATTTTTGTTTAAAACATAAGCATATATCTCATTAAAAATAATTCTATTTTGTTAAATTTTTGAACAATGATATTAATGGCTTGGGGTTGGGGACTGTCTCTTGATTAATAGGAGTGAGCTGAGTCGACAGAAACTTCATACCCAAGAGCTGCTTTCTCAGCTGGAAATGGCAAATGAAAAGGTAGTTGAGGTAAGATAATGACTCTCCTGGGAAGTACTTTCTGCTGCAGCTCGATACACATGTTATAGAATTTTACCTGAGCCAACTCCCAATTAATTCTCAACTCAATGGAGATGACCATACAGAGGTGAGTACTCTTTGTAGAGAAATCATCCATAACGCTAAAAGTCTACATTTTATAATGTGAATAAAAGCTTTGAAAGTCAGTCATTTATCATATATAAAAGACAAAAGGTAGAGCTCTTATTTCAGTCTCACCATTATAACGTGCTGTATTGCAGAAAATATGTTAAGATCCCCTTCATTTCTAAGCATGTCTAAGATTATATTTTTAGCCCGTTCCTCATATTTTGTTTTAGTTCAACACATAAGATATATAGAAATTACTTTTGTCTACTGGAATATATTAAAATACTCCTTCAGATTAATGCTTTAGAGCTAAATGGAGCAGGAGCTCATCATTTTTCTCCTTGAATCTTTAAAAAAAAGTTAACAATTTCTAGATTATGATTAGAGCTTTCTAGAACTCTAGTTCTTCATTTGATATTCTAACTTCAAATGTATTTGTTGGAATTTCATTAATAGGCTATACAGTTTGCTGTATTTTTGTGGTCATCTATAGAAGCCATAATAAAATCATTATTCTTAATTTTCAAAGCATTATAACTTGATATGAGCTATTTAGAATACAAACAGTAACTATTAAAATACTCATTGTAGTTTTCAAAACTTCCAGGAATCTGTACTTAAGGAAATAATTGAAAATATGAAAAAATTTAAAGGCAGATACTCAACACAATTATGTTAATAATATTGGAAGATCAAAAGCAACCAAAATGATCAGCTGAAAAAGAACAGTTGCAAATATTATGATTTACCTAACCTGGACTGTTCCTTAACCATTATGGTAGTAGCACAGAAAAATGCATATTATATGTAGTCTGATGGTACCTATGAAAATGATTATTATAGATGATGAGATTTCCCGCCCCCCCCCCCCGTGTTTTCTCTAGTGTTAATGATATGCCTTTTAAATTTAAGACTACGTATTTAAATATCTTGGTAAATTGAAACAGCCAATATAGCTCTTTTCATAAAATTTAATTTTGCTTTTGGGCACAATAAGAAATATAATAAGCTCATTTTAACAATATGTTATTATTTCAGTATTTTATATTACTAGGCCTGACATTCACTGTTACCACTTATATATTAGGACCTGGGAACTGTCTAGTTCTTCATAGAAAGTGTGTTTTTCTTACTATTTCTAATTAAACTGGTGTTATCCTCTCAATTCAGACAAGTGCCAGAAAACCACATTCTAGTTGTACAAAAACTTTTTTTCAGGCTAGTCATATGAAGAGGACAAATACATTTTATAATTGATAGTTTCTTTGAACCTGTCTGCATGACAGCATATTGTGACAGATTTATATTCATGATGTCTGTATAGTTTCCTGAGGCTACTCTAACAAAGTATTACAATATTGGTGATTTAAACAACAGAAGTTTATTGTCTGACAATTCTGGAAGCCAGAAGTCCAAATCAAGAAGTCAACAAGATTGGTTCTCTCTGAGGGAGAATCTGTTCCATGCCTCTCTCCCAGCTTCTGGTGGCCTCATGCATCCCTTGGTTTGTAGATGGTGTTTTTCCTGTATCTTCATGTGGTCTTCCCTTTGTCCATGTCAGTCTCTATGTCCAAATTTCCCCTTTTTATGAAGGTACTAGGCATAATGGATTAGGATCCACCCTAAAACCTCATCTTACCTTAATTATCAGCAAAGACCCTATTTCCAAATAAGGAATTCATTCATAAGTACTGGGGGTTAAGACTTCAACATCCTTTTTTAGGGACATATTTCAATCCATACCAATACCTAATAACTCTATTAATGGCCCTCATGCCCTCTACATGCCCTCCCCCTGTATTGGGGAACATGTAAAAACAAAGTTCTTCCTCCTTGGAGTAACACCTTTAACATACAAATCATTTAAGATAAGTCTATTTCTTTAAAAATCAAGACTTCTAGAATGAATATTTTCTGTTCTTTGCACTTTAATAGTGGCAACATCACAATTTCTCTAGAAGCTTGCTCTCAGATAGTGGTTCTGAATCAGTAACAAACATCAACACCACCTAAATTAGAACTCAGTAAGAGTGCCGATTCTCAAAATTCATCCCATCCTGCTGAAGCTCTGGTTATGAGGCCAGTAGTCTGTGTTTTCATATTCCTGATGATTCTGAAGCAGTGAGCTAGCATCTCAAGATTAATATCAAATATTGAAAATCTTGGTCTTTTTTTTTTTAAGATTTTATTCATTTATTTGACAGAGATCACGAGTAGGCAGAGAGGGGGGAAGCAGGCTCCCTGCTGAGCAGAGAGCCCAATGTGGGGCTTGATCCCAGGACCCTGAGATCATGACCTGAGCCAAAAGCAGAGGCTTAACCCACTGAGCCACCTAGGTGCCCCTTGGTCTTAACTTCTGATTCACTTTGATTTTAGATTTAATTCACTTTCTTCGGTAACATGGGTGGGGGGTGGGGAGCAATGTAGTTAAAGTGTGAAACCAATTTTGAAATTTGAAGTTCATAATTTGAAAAAATGTAAATTTGGAGATATATTATATCCTTGCATTTTATAAGGAATAAAGTGATATTCAGATTTTTCATTGATTATTCCACAAAAGCTTTCTGTGTTACTTAGGAATTTCTAACTTGTTTGTTTTGTATTTCCCCATAACAGAATGAAAAACTAATTCTAGAGCATCAAGAAAAAGCCAACAGACTTCAAAGGCGTCTAAGTCAGGCAGAACAGAGAGCGGCTTCAGCTTCCCAGCAGGTAGGGAGCTTCCTTATTATCCCTAGAGAGTAAATGGTCTGAGTAGATCACAGTTAAGAAAAGTTCCTCAAAAGTTCCCAAAGAATTCAAAGTTTTATTTTTACTTAAACTATTTAAAATTTTATTAAACTATTTAAAATTAGTCTAATATCTGAGGTTGAAAAAGTAAACTTTAAAAACAGAAATCAACATGAGTCTCCTAAATGGACACTTAAATCTAGAACTGTGCTGTCCAGTATGATAGCCACTAGCCATAAGCAGCACTTTAAATTTAATTATTAAAATTAAGTAAGTTAGAATTTTAAATCCTCATTACCCTAGCTGGATTTCTTTTTTTTTTTTAAGATTAAGATTTATTTATTTGAGAGAGAGAGTGCGCATGCAAGTCGGGGGAGAGGTAGAGGGAGAAGGAGAGAATCTCAAGCAGACTCCATACTGTGCAGAACCCAATGAGGGCCTTGATCCCACAACCCTAAGATCATGACCTGAGCCAAAATCAAGAGTCAAATGCCTAACCGAATGAGCCACCCAGGCGCCCCATACTATCTAGCATTCAGGTGCTCAGTAGCCATATATAACTATGGTTCTCATATTAGACAGCATAAATAGAACTCTATGATCACAAAAAGTTCTTTTGGACAGCATTGCTCTAGAATTTTGTCCTGCATGATCAGTGTCAGATTTTTGTTTGTCCTGCATGATCAATGACAGATTTGGAAGTAGAAAACATTGCTTTGGATGTAATATTTCAAATTGTACTAACTTTGTTTTTATTATAGTTTTTAAATGGGAAAAATGACATAGGTTAAGTTCATTTAATGCACATTTGTACATAACCATATAAATCTAAAATACTGTATAAAAGTTGTCCAATGGGAAATAGAGTAGAAAATGCAGAACATTAATAAAATACTAAGGGGTAATTACTCATTATATACACATATCATGTAAAGTCAATGGGCCATTTATTCTAAAGTGGGAGCAATAGTCCCTCCCTCCTATTAGGAGCAATGTGAGATCATCTGGCAATTATAAAGATAGTCTGGAAACAGTTTAGATAGACAGATGGATAGATACAGATAGGCAGGCAAAGAAACCATGTTACTGCCTTATTAAATACGTTTGGTTATAAATGCACTGTTTCAATCAAAATTAGTATGCATAGCTATAACAGTACTTCATACATAGTACAACAGCTCTAAATACTGAATTCAGTTTATGTGTGTGATATTTATAGAGTTTTTTGAAATCTACCTCTGATATGAACAATGCATGGCACTTACAGAAAATCCAGTAATTTGCCCTTCTGTTCCCCTCTCTCTTGAAAGTAATTATAGCTTTATCAAATAAATTTAATTTCTTATTAAATTATGAATTAATGAATTAAGTAGTTTATCATTCAAGAAAGCATTCATTCACTTAGATTGTAAGTTAACAGGAGCCAAGGTGTACTGGGAAGTATCTTAAAAGTGTATGTTTTGCTGTCAGGCACATAGCCTGGGGCCATTAAGTAGCCATGTGATTTGGGGCAATTTCAACTTTCAGTGTCTTCATGTTTGATATAGAATAACACCTCCCTTATAAGCTTACTGAAAAACCAAAGGAATTAACACATATAAGCACTTAGCATAATCATTAAATTGTTAGTAAATAGTTATATAAGAAGTTAAATCTCTACATCACAATCCTTGGAGCTTCAAGTTTAACTTTTTTAAGGACTGTGGTAAAGCAAATGCCTACTTAAAATCAACTACCTTGATTTCTGTAGTAAAAGGAATACAGTTATAGAACCTTAATTGGATAACCCACTTGGCATCTCGCTTAGTCTCCCTCCTGACAAAAGTAAACCCAAACAGCCCAACACTGATGTTTTTCTCCTGTTACTTAAACTCTCTGAAAACAAAGATTTCACCATTCTCTTTGTGAGCTTTTTTTTTTTTAATGTTGTGTCAGTAACCACTTTACTGGTTTTTCCTTAAGCTTTTCTCCTTCCATCCTGTTTACATTTAAAGATGAAAAGTAATCATTCAGCATTCTTCTCATCCACAAAAAGGAATCATTCCCTGGAGTTAATTTTTTTCCTATCTTAAATGAGTCCAAGTTATAAATTTTCTTTATGAGACATACATATAGGTTTTTTAAATCCTTATCTTTGCTTTCTCTGAATTCTTTCTAATTTTCCCATCTTCTTCTAAAAACTGAAAATTGCTATTAGAAAGACTCTCCTGCTAAGGGCCTGATACTTAAGGAAAGGAAGGAGTGGAGTTAGAAGATTATTATTTCCTCTAACGTGCATGTCAGACGTACCAGTACAGCCCAGCATCATACGCGAGCTCTGCATTGTACCAAGTCTTCCATGCTCTGAAGGTGCTGTTCTGATCAACTTTTTCTGTACATTCTTCCTCCATCTTTGGACTATGGTTATATGTTCTAAGTGTATTAGTCTAAACCACTGAAAGCCATATTCTTTTAACACTAAAATCAGTGTGGTGAAGCCTTTCTCTTCAAGCACACAAAACCCAGGAACTATGAAAAGAAATTAATAAATGTAAACATGTAAAATTTCAGGTATCTGCATTTTAAAGTCATAAAGAAATAACAAACTGAGAAAAACTGCAAAACATGAGACAAAAGTAATATTCTTAACATGTATGTAAAGAATGGGTAAGTCAACAAAAAAACTGCAACAGTACAATAGACAAAAGAATAAAAAATATTTACAGAAAAGACAAATGGCTTTTAAACATTTGAAAAGGTGCTCATCCTCACCCATAAGACAAACACAGGCTTAAACCATAATCACATACCATTTTTCACCATTTCACGATCATGTCAGATTATGAAGTTTGATAATACATTATGCTGGCACTTCCACACATCACTGATGTAAATGTATGTTGGCGCAATTTCTTTGGAGCCCGGTTTGGCAGTATCTTTCAAAAAATTATGATGTATATCACCTTTGACCCAGTCGTTCTAAGAATTTATTCTGCAGATGGTGTACTTGCACCTGGGCAAGTCTGTGCAGGGAAGCATGTCAAAATACTAATTGCAGCAATGCCTATAATTTTAAAAGATTAAAAGCCATCTAAATGCCCATCAATAGGAAACTAGTTAAATTATGGCATATCCATACAGGGAAGGTTTGCTGCTGTCAAGGAGAATAAAGTGGGTCTCAACACAGAGTCATTTGTACAGTAGATCATTTGGAAGGAAAAAAACAAGGTGAAAAATATGTATAGTACTTTATCATTTTTAAAATAAAAAGAGGTGAGGAAATATATGCACCTGTTCTCATTCAAATGTATTTCTAGAAATATACTTAGAAAATGGAAATAGTGGTTGTATCTGGAAAGAGGGCTATAGAATGAAGAACAGCAGTAAGAAAGCTTCTTTATGATGTATACACTATTGTGCTATTGGATTTTTTTTTACTTTGTATATATAATAGCAACTCCAATTGATATTTGAAGACTATCTATTAGAGCTTTCTTATTATGATCTGTCATCATCTTATTACCAACCTTGTGTTGTACTTGCTCACACTTAGTTTGTATTTTACTCATTTTTCTAGTTAACTTTTTATCTAAATGGTTTGCATCAGTGAAATATGCTTTGGAATTCTAAATACTGTATATCACTCTTAGCTATGGAATGTCATATTTGACATGCATATCTCTAGTGTAATACGGGTATTTTAAAGTCTCAAGTGTAAAACAAACATGAACACCAAAAATGACCTCTTACAGGACCCCCTCCGGTAAGATTATTTTCAGTAATTGTTAAGTTGTGATGCATTATACTTTGTATTAGTGTAAGATTTTCCATAGAAAAAGTAACTACTTACTGATTGTCTATTTTAATTGCAGCTCAGTGTGATTACAGTGCAGAGAAGAAAAGCAGCCTCCATGATGAATCTGGAAAATATTTAAAAATGTTCATAGTTCACTCGCAGAACTTTAGAATTGGGAAAGCTGTTGGACTAGAAGTGTATTAAAATGGTAAAAACCTGCAGAGAATGGTTAAGGCTTGTGTCATTTTGCATAAGCATTTTCCATTCTGTTTTGAGGGTTATTGGAAAACAGAACAGTGGCAGCTTCCTGTAAGTAAAGAAAACATAACCTTATATTGAGCTTCAGTGGAGAATAAAGCCAGCTGAGAAGAATTCATTGCCTTCATCAACGTGTCTATTTTTCAATTCCCCCTTTCTTCCCTTGGAAGAGCATAATAATTTTCAAGCTATACTAATCATGAGAAAGAGATTTTTTAAGACAATGCTAGAATTCTCATATTTCAGGTTCCATGATTTGAGAATTTCACATCTAATTGTTACTTAAAACTCATTTTTTTAAGTTCCCAAGTATCCATTTTATTATAAACTCATAAATGTAATAAATTATGCACTTTCTAAAATGATGCTGTCATGTATTTTAATGTATAATTGTAGTGATTCATTTTTAATTTATGTGATTTCCAGTATTTATCAGATATTTAAGAATGGGAGGTTTTGTTTTTTATTTTGCTCTATTACTCAAAGCAGTACTAATCAAATGGAATCTTTAAGTTTGAGAATGCATGGGCATTAAACTATTGCAGTCTAGTTGATTTTCACAGATCCACATAGTTAGCTATTCTCTGCTCCTAGTTTGAACTTGGGACACCCTGCTTTCCAGTGATGAGTGCAGATAAGTTTACATCTGGTTAACAAGTTATGAAACTATTGCAGCAATCCAGATAAAAGATAATGAGTTGAGTTTGAAGTGACATGAAAACCTTCGTGTGTGAATATTCAAGCAACCGTCAGAAGCTTAGGACTGGTGTTGGCAAACCGGGATAGGAAGGGAGTCTGTGGCATGGGACTGAAAATCGAAGCCATGGAGTCTAGGAGCTTGCCTGGAGGCTTTATGTGATGTGGCTGACCACCTCTTGCCCTCATTTCTTGTGCTGTAGCTCTGATGGTAGCCTTCTGCTTCCATCAGTACATCATCCTTCCTTCCCCCAGGATCTCCGTGTCTCCCTTGCCATCTGCATGTTCTTCAAATCACCACTGCTCAGACATCCCTGCCTCAGAGAGCCTTCCAGCCTCCAGACTAGGTCAGGTCCCCTTGTAGTTCTCATAACATGTGCTGGATTTTTGATTCACAGTACTTGGGAAACTTCGTAATTAACTCTTTTTGAATCTTTTATCCAATGCCGTCAGTCTGCAGACTCCTTGAGAACAAGATCCATGTCTGCTCTGCTTCTTTGTATTCTTAGCAGCCCAACATAATTTCTGGCACACAGAAGGGATTCAGTAACTGTCTTGTTCAAAAACTGAAGAAGAATTTTTAAGGACAGGACCTTTGAAAAATGTCTTTTTTTTTGTTGAATGAGTTCAGGGAGAGGAGTCCTTGAAGGAGACTGAAGAGGAGCAGGGAGGAGGCTGTAGCCAGGAGAACTGAATATGACAAAAACTAAAGGAAGCAGGGGCTCCTATCTTATGTATAGGAGGGGACAAATGGTTGCTAGTGTCAAATGCAGTAATGAGATGAAAAATATAAATATGATAGTTAAATGATAATTAGGCACTTAGCTTACTTTCATTTCCTCAGAATTTTTCATTTGATTCTCTAATGTAAATTTCTTCCCATGTCATTCACAGGCTAATTTCCATGTAATAAGAGTTATATTCATATTCATGTTTATAGAATATAAAATTTATTTTTAAAAACTTTTAATTAGATAAGATGCTAGAATTATATCATACCAAAAAAATGAGACTGTAGGAGGAAACACTTCAGAAACTAACATTGTGGACAAATGGAATATAAGTATGATTATTGTCATTTTTTAAGAAGAAAATCTAACTTCCCAGACTCATTTCTTCAAGGTATGTCTTTCAGCATAAACACTTTCTTTAAACTTTGGCCATAGGCACCTACTCTTTACATTTGAATATTGATAACCCTCTCTCCAGTTGGATCTCCCTGAATACTCAGATTGTCTCCAAATGAAGGACAGGCTGCTAATAGGCAGATGATAGGCCTTTCTTACCTCTGCTGAATTTGAACAGAGATAAGCTGTGTTTACCAACAGAATTGAACATACATAGCTATTTTTCTTTCAGAAAAGTTTGTTAGCTGGGTTTCCAAAGTAAAAATGTAGTGGAGTCTTTGACTTTTCTCATATTGGTCAGTCTTGCCTTCACTTACAAAGATAGTAAATATCATTTTTCTGTGAACTGTATTTTAGGAGGCAGAAGAAATGAATAGGAAAGAGAGAAAAGAAATTATGTAAATCTGAAATTGAGGACAACAGAGCCAGTTCATTTTATTTATTCATGTTTCTTTATTTGTGTCTCCCTGAGGAAGAAAAGAGATATGATTACCTCTTCTTCCCTTTGTATACAAATATGCAAATTGGGGCAGCCAACAATCTTCTAATTTCTCCTCTGGTGTGATCACTGTAACTACCCCAAATATGGGAGAACATTAGCAACAATTCAGTCATTCGTTTATTCAGCAAATATGAATATTTCATAGCTACGCTGTCTGCCAAGCCAACTCTCAGACAAATCAAGGAAGAATGAAAAAATACTTTAAACATTTTGGTATAAATTCTGTTCTTTAACCATAATGTATTTTATCAATTTTTCCAAAATAGCAAATCTGTAATGGGCTTTTTTACAAACATTTTAATCAAAAATAATTAGTTTTTTTTTAGTTTATTTAAAAATGTATATATACATAGAGATATGTGCACAGAGAGGAGACAGACACGGCATTACCCCAGTGTTATGTATGAAATCTGTCCCTTACCAGCCCTTCAGACTTGTTCAAACCTGTGCCTTTGGGGCAGTGTTAACTGTCTAATCTTAGTATTTATATGGAACTAAATAAATATGTATATACTTAAGTAACAAAAATCATGGGGTGGGTGGGAAGGCATCTTTAAAATAATATTTATGACCCTGGCACTCACCCAGCTAACAAGGAGACCAATCTACACTAAGGAAGTGGTCTTGTAGCCTAAGGGTGCTCCACAAAACATGCTCATGTGCCCCCACTTTCCTGTAGACACTCCTGTGTACTAGTTCTAACATCATTCTTGTTTCTTCCACTCAAAAAGTAGACTGGAATGTAAGCATGTGAGAATAACATTATAGAGCTGACTTTGAATATTCTCTAGTTTATTTCTTTCTAAATATACATTCTTTTTTTTTCTAAATATACATTCTTAAGTTCACTATTTTTAGAAAAACAAATTACTGCTGTTATTGGGCACCATTGTTGAAATTCACTGGGGTGGAGGAGGTGGGGATGGCACAATCCACTTTGAGTCCTTTTGCCAGGCAGGCACTGGCCTCTGGAAGTGCCCCAATTTTCCATATATCCCCCTTCAGTCATTCAATAAATATTTATTGAGCACCTACTTTATACCAGATGTGCTTAGGATGCCCAGAACCAAAAATTATATTTAAGGTGTAAAAAACTATTCCTTTGTTATAGATCATGACAGAGAGGTGGGGAGGGGGTAAGTGGTAGATACCTAAGTATGAGGAAGACAACATATTAGAATCCCCAGGGCATGTAGTTCAAACTACATACCCTTCCACTTTTCCCAACCCCAATACAGTCTGACATAGTCTCTTAGGGGGGCATGCTTTGGGAGTTACTATAGTTAGTGATTCATGGAAATGTACATATAATTTCTCATTAGTATTTGGGATGAGAAAAAAGAAAATTACTCTTCTAGAGTGTGCAGTTCCATTAATGCAGCTTAAAATCATGTTTGGTTTTTTGGAATTTGAATTTCACTGTTGGAGATATTGAGCATATTGTTGACTCAGATCTTAAAGTCTTTTCCAGAGGTTTTGTTGCTGAGCCAAATCTTTGCCCCAGAATCCAGACTGATCACCCATCCCTTTTAAATTTTGTTATGTCATTACAGGGTGCTGCTGAGGTCCTTTTAGCTCCAATTCTGTCATCCAGTTTGTTACTTATCAGCATAGGGACCATTTCTGTTTTGTTTTCTTTTAGTGCTGTTTCTTTTATAAATACAACTTTGTATTTATGGTGATACCATCTACAGATTTGGTAAACATACCACCCATATTCTCATGATAATCATGAAAAAGATGAGAACTAGACAGATGTGAATACAGTTGTTCTCTTGGAACACACTAACCACCAGCTCCCGTATGGATAATTAATCAGGATCCATGGGGCTTGGTCATTTCAGCCTGTTTTTAATCTAGCCCTTTTGCTGCTGCTTTACCATCACAAAAGTTATCAAGAAAGACCCAGCATTCTGTCCAGCGAAAGTTCCTTTATGCCACAACTGTCATACTTTCCAGACCTAACCTGGTAATCCTGTCCAAGAAAAAAAATGTAGTCAGATAGATTTCCTTTTTAGTAGATCCATGTAGCAGCCTAGTAATCTCTGGTTTTTTTTTTTTTTATGTTTATTTAAAACCCTGGAAGCTTTTAATATGGCATCATGGAAATTTTCATCCAATATTTTCAAAGAATTAAAAAAATCAGAGCAAAATGTGATGCATAGAAAATCTGTTAACACTAAGATTTGTGAAGATTAAAAATATGAGACTAGCATCTCCTTTCATATAAACTATAGGGGATAAAAGAGAATGGGAAAAGTTATAATAATGTTTCTACAAGTAACCAAAAGAATGTATTGGGGAATCTTTCCCTGGATCTACAGTACTCATCCTGAACTTTATGACTAATGTCTGTCTATTGTCCTAAGATACATGCTGGCATTTTGCATTTATTACCACATAGAATTCAACAGTCCTGCTGGCTAGATTATCATTCCCTTTCCAAACATATAAGGTACTATAATTGTTAAGCAACTTGCCTCAACTAGCCCTCAGTACTCAAAGTGAAAAAAAATGCCTTTCAAACGTCATGTTGAATACCATGCTCCTTTTGACACAGGAAATCATACAACAGGATATCAACTACTTTACAGTTGTTAAACACAACATATTTATGTTTTTTGGTAAGTAAAGGGGGGTTTTTTGGTGAAATTGTTACCACCCACTAAAGAAATCTGGAAGCCTTCAAAAAAGGTTATTCTAACTTCCTTTGCTTAGATATGTTTTCTGCTTAAGTTATTTGACTTTTTAGGTTATGGCCAATTTCTTTTCAAGGTTTGAAAAAATTACCAAATCCCACTTGATAAGAAGATGCTTTTCCTAAGAAGTTTCCTATATAATGCAATCTCTTTTTAAGATTTTCAGACTTTTTGAATGAGTGGTAACAGTTTCACCAAAAAAAAGTGTCATATGTACCAAAAAGTCATAAATATGTTTAGCAATTATAGTAGTTGATAAAATACTGTATGATTTCTTAGGGAAAAACAAGCATGGTATTTTAAAGCATGATGTTTGAAAAGTATATTTGCTCACTTTAAGTAAGTACTGGAGACTAGTTGAGGCAAAGATATGATCACAGGGATTTAATATGAAAAAGAGAGGCTC
Source organism: Taxidea taxus jeffersonii (assembly GCA_003697995.1). Taxonomy (NCBI): domain Eukaryota; kingdom Metazoa; phylum Chordata; class Mammalia; order Carnivora; family Mustelidae; genus Taxidea; species Taxidea taxus. The sequence continues at coordinate 4,712 of RCUC01154847.1, read as the reverse complement.
AGACTTTTCAAACAGGAAAGCTGGAGCAGAGCCATAATTAGCAAGAGAAGGGAAGCGCCCTTAGAGGCTGCTACATGGTGGAGGGAAACACTAGAGAAAAAGATTTGCTTCATAAAGAAATTGTATCACACTGGTAATAAACCTGAAATTAGAACCATCAGCCAGATTAGTGGGTAAAATAACCATAATTAACCCATAATTTTAAATGCAGTATTTCAAACAGCCATATGTAAGCCCAGCAGTAGTGAGACTATCAGGATACACTAGTGATAAATTAGGAATGATACATGTTTGGAAAAAAAAAAAAAAAAGTGATACATGTTTTTTTCTTTTATCTTTGCTATTTAATTTGGCATTGCTTGATATATTCATTTCTGCACTTGATCTTAGCCAAAAGCCCGAGAAGTGATGACTTATTTCTAAAAACCAACCAGACTTAATGTACTTTATATCACAAAAAACACTGATTTGAAGGTTTCACATAGCATCAGTTTAAAGCCTACAGACATTAGTCTTAATTCCAGATTCATCATCAAGAAACTATGTAATTTTAAATAATTCTCTAACTTTCTGAACCATGTGTCAGGACATAGGAGAATTAAGTTTCTGATGGCACTGTTATCCTCTTTGATGGTATATGCATATATTTTATCTGTAGGTGTGTGTGTGTGTTCGTGTGTGTGTGTAGGTTACATAAATGCATAGGAAATGAAACCAATACCATTCTCCCTAGAAGGCAGGGACTAACCACAAGCCGATCATGTTGCTCATTATCCATTAGGTTATGTCCAGTCATTCAACCAGTACATGAACATGTTTTAAGCCAACATTGTTTGTTTTACTTTATAAAAATTCATTGAACTAAAGTTCCCATGTTCCCATGTATAATTCCGAGTATACTCAAGAACACACTATTTGATGTCAACTATTTTTATATTCTGAGAGGCAGTAGAGCCCAGGGAGTTCAACTCCAGCCTGGTTGGGATTAACTTCCAGCTGACCAACTGACTTTAAGCAAATGACTTAATTTCTGTGCCTCCATTTGCCTTCAGCAAATTAGGTAGTGGTGCCTACCTCACATTGTGAGAGTTAAGCAAACTAATATGCATAAAATACAAACCAGTGTCTGCCATTTGATAAACGCTTTTATCTGCAGAAGTCTGAAGGGTCCCCTGAAGGCTAAGTAGAATGACAGAATCCGTTTTTATTGCAGGTTTTCACTATGGAGATGGCATTGTCAGGCTGTAGATACTGGGGAAAGGGAGAGGGAGGTATAAATTTCAGCAAGACTTGAGTCAAGGAAACAGGTAAGAGGCTGCGGCTATAATCCAGGCAAGAAATGATAAATCTTGAATTACATGGCAGGTGGTAGTGGGATTGAGTAGTGAAAAATGATGAGTGAGACACAGAGACCTGGCTCACCATGTGGCTGTGGGAGTTAAAGGACAGACTTACAAAGGACTCCCAGGTTTTGGGCGTGGATGACATTCTCCAAGGCAGGACAGGGAAGAGAAGGAGCTCCACGATCTCCAGTGCCCACGTACATCCAAGAGAAAATGCTCAGTAAGCAGCCCATGAGAACTCAGGAAGAGCTGGACTGCACAGACCTCAGACTCTGCAGCAGAGAGTCGCTGAAGTCAAGCGAGTAGATAACAGATTTGCCTTAAAACTCATTTCCAGTGACCAGGCAATCTTCTCTTCTATGTCGGACTAAAACACATCATCTAATGCAGTTCTGAACATTAAGGGGGAATCATATTGAAGATTTCAACCTTGAAGTTAATTTAGCAAAGTTTGCTGCAGATGGCTAATGTTTCAAAGGTAGAATCTGTTTTCTAAGTGATCTGGGTAAAAAAATGAACACGAGTCCCTGGTGCCACATTTCCCATCACATATTGCAGAACTGCCAATGATAGGCCCTTCCTTTGGCTCCTGGGGACTTAATTTCCCTGGGGAACTATTATGGCTATTCAACTTTAAGACCTTGCAGGAAGAACCACTGTAATTCCTCTCTGGGGCCTTAGAGCAAGCAACATGGAAGTAAATAGTCACTAAGGAGGAACAAGGAGAAATAAACAAGCTTTTAGCCAAATGTATGAACAATTCATGTTTTTAAAAAAATTGGCCAAGATTTTATAAAAATTATAAATTAGGGACAGTAACACCCTGTTGTGGCTCATAATCTACCAGAGAATCCAGACTGTAAACCCATAGCAGCTTTGCTGTTCCCAATATAAAGGAAAGTGTGTTTCATTCTATGCTAATTTCTGCCTGCAGTGGTTAAATAAAGACTGTTTCAGGCTTGGAAAACAAAACCAGAAATTAGAACTAGGGTCTAGGCCCGGTTCTGCCAGTGCTTACTGTTGTAATCTTGGACCTACCTCTTTTGTGGAGTACAGAGATTTCTTTTTCCTTCTGTTGCAGAATTCTGTGATCAAAAGATAGCACTTAATGAAACTACCCTTTGAAAAATTATTTTTGAAGGATCTTAAAGTCTTCCTGTCATTCAGTAATACATTTCTTGCTTCAGAGGGCTCACTGGTCAACATATTGTTGAAATCAAGGCCTTGTTCCTAACATAGTCTATAAGTGCCTACTGCATGCTTTAGGAGATGTTTATGAACTTGCTTGAAAAATCACAATAACCCCACCCCAGTAGACAGTGGGATGTAATCCTTTTTTACAGAAGGGAAGATGGAAGCTTATGCAGGGTAGGTGACTTGGCAAAGGTCACATAGCTGATAAGCTTCAGTTAGCCTTTAAACCCAGGTCTCCCTGACCCTGTAGTCAGGTTACTTTCAAGCCAAAAATTGTATTCTGGAAAGAACTCCAGGCAGGAAAGACTAAAAAATAAATGGTTATCATTTTCCAGTGTCTCACCATCGGAGTTGGGCCGACAGTAGCCCAGTGAATGTGTGCTCTTCTACAATCTTGCTCTGTCCCCTACAGCTCTTCTTCCTAAACCGTCCAACAGTTGACTTATATACACCAATTCAGGACTGGTATGTCATATACATCTTTAAACACTTAGCAAAATCAGATTTCAAAAGACACTTAAAAATGTATTGCAAAATGTACAGCATTTATTCACATACAGACAAAAAGGCACAAATTCTACTAAATAGTTCAACAAAAAAATACAGCTGTCCTCAACTAGTTTTATAAATACTTTCAAAAAGGGGGTAGAAATAAATACAGGATTGGGCCATGTAATATAAAATAGTCATCTCTACATATACTTTGTTTAATTTCTGATTTTTTTAACTCTTCATGCACCTTTTTTTTTCCAATTTTAGCTGAATGGACACCAAGCTAGGCACATAGTGAAAAATCCTCTGTACAAGGTTACAAATGTAATGACAAGTTCGTCCATTTCAAAATAATTAAGATTTGTACACAACACATAGAACCCTTCATTTTCGATTTTGTGTTTATAACCTAACAAATGACATTCCAGGCAACTTTACAAAAGTTTAACTAGCCTACATTTTGACATAATACATTGATCATAATCAAATATATTTCTTGGTCAGGATGCACAAGGAAAGATAAAGCTTCAAAGAAAAGAAACGAAAAGCAGAGCGAATGGCTCCTAAGAGAGTGCAAGTGGGTGGGGTGGGTGGGTGCTGCGTATGGCCGCCTCATACAGAGTTCCCAGCAGGACGTGAACTAACTTACAAAGCTATCATTACACTGTCAGAGAAACCGTGCTCTATACCATTTGCATTTCAAAGCAGGAATAAAAAGTGTGGGCTTTTTATTTTTGTATTTTGTTTTTGTGTGGGTTTTTCTTTATTTTTTTTTGTTTTGTTTTGTTTTGTTTTTGGTTCAGCATAACTTGGAACATTTGAAAGCTTTTCAACCTAAATGTGGGGAAAAAACAGGTAAGGCATTATTTTTGCACAAAACTAGCATTCCTAAATAGTGCAAATGAATCTGGTACCTCTTAAAATGGTGAGAGGTCATATACTTACTAAAATTTAGATTTTCTTTCTATGGCTTGACAGATTACCCCTCTATATATTCTACTCTCACCCAGAGCTGTTGCTGTGGTCAAAAGGTAACTGTAAAAAAGTGTCCACCTTCTTCTGTATCCAACAAAAAGGTTTTTGCTCATATGCAAAAATTCTGATTTTTTAAATTACGCTATGAGTAAATGTACAACTTGGATTCATTAAGAAACTCCTAATATCTGTAGCAACAGCTTATCTGGACAGCAGTCTTTCAGAATGAGCCCCATAGCTCAAAAATAGTCAATCTAAAAACCTGGGTCATTCTTTCCCCTCCCCTGAATTAGCTACTAAAATGTATTCGAAAAGTTAAGACTTGGTTTGAAAATGTCATACATACAATGGGGATGTGTCAGATCTACTATTTGATCATCTGATAAAACTTGCATAGCAAGATGGAATTCCATAAGCCTTTTTTGCTGTTGACAATCACCTGGAAGACTTGAAAGGTAACTACAGAACTCAAAGCATCCCTTGTTAAGTATCAGAATGTCCCTGCCACATGGAAACCGATGTATAAATGAATCAGGAATCTGAATACTGATATTAACAAACTAAGGATAATTGAGGGGAAGTTGGGCTTGTTCCAAGTGCCCATTATTCTAAATTTCATTGCTACTTAAACTTTCCTTAAGTTTGATTCACAACTACATTGAATTCCAAAGAAAATTAACAGGACCTTAACACTATCCACTGTCTTAA